>ML811556.1:111688-125659 GCA_009831015.1 Picea engelmannii | reverse complement strand
CCCATAAAGATGATGTCACTTTATTACATAACTCCTTGATCATATGTATAGACTAGCTATTGAATATATTAATCTGCCTTTACTTGATTGGTTTGTTTTGTTGTGATCTGGACGCGACGAGAGCATTGGAGCGAAGCTTGGAACAACAAAGATCTAAGGAAAGCGTTCATAAGGTATGTTCATAATCCTTACCTCTTAGTTCATTCAATAGGCTAGATCTAGGGAAAGTGTATTATTCTGTCTTGTTTTGTTCTAGATCCAGGTGGATCTAGGGAGATCGGTTTGTGTCTGCACTCACGGATTTATCCTATAACAAGGATGAAGAGTATTTCTTTTATCCAGTAGTGCTTCCAAGCACATGAATGGGGGAAACTATAGAATACAACTCAAGTGGGACAACAACAACTAAACTCCAGGTTTGCATATCAAGTTTGATATTTTTATATTCTTGCAGTTTAAGTAAGTGTTGTAACTAGAATAACAATCTTTAAATTCTATTATTTCTATCATTATTTCTAGTTTATTAAACACTTGATTATTGTTGGTACGACTACCATTAGGTGAATACTCATATTAATAATGCACTTGTTTACAAGATAAATTGATCTCCTCTAGGAGATGTTCTTGGTTGTTGACCTTGTTCTAGGTAGGTTATCTTTTAAATTCCACGAAGGTTACCATGGAGATCTTGTTGTTATTTTTTCTTGTTCTGGGCAGGTCACAGGTAATAGCTCTGAAAGGGAGCTATAATGATAGTTGCAGAAGGAAACCATTTATATGGTATCTAGTTGAGACATGGAGTAGACTGTCCAGATATAGATTTTTGAACATCCATGTAATGAAGGAGAAGAGGATAAAGTTAGAACCTTTTGGAAAGAAGGGTACTTTTATGGGATACAAAGTATCTCATACGAAGATTGAATGTAAGGAGAAAAAGGCTCCAAATATGACCATATAGATCCCTCTAGTTCAGTTGATCACTCTTCAGATCACCAGGAAGAGTCAATTAAGCCAGAAGGGCCTACCTAGAATCATTACAGTGACCAAGAAGAGACCAACATGCCCCTGTGATACTTTGCAGGATGCAAAGGGGGATACATATATATGGAAAAGATGACCCATATCATGAGGAGGATAATATGGCTCCACCACTGGTGAGGCATGCAACCCCACCAAGTACTAGATGATAAGGAGCTAGAGTTCAGAGGGAGTCAACCCTCAGGATCCAGTAGGGAGGAGAAGCCTCCCTAGGATAGTTCATATATTATATAGACTCAGAGGGATTCAAGATTCAAAGGGAGCATGCAGACACAGAGTGAGCCTAATCTCAGAGAAAGTTAGTTTCTTAGAGATTTTCATTCAGAAAGTATTTCTCCTTAGATTCATATGGGAGAGAGAGATGTATTCTATGATTGACAGACACAAATATTTGTACGTGCCTAAACAAGAACCCAGGGCATGATATGCCAGATCAAACAGTTATTTGATGAGCTTGGGGATGGTTTCCCATTGATCCTATATTTGGATGACCTGTTTCTGATAAGATATGAGAAGCTCATAATTGGGTGCAAGAGGAAGCTTGCTTATGATTTCAAGATAAAGGATCTAGGTCTGATGCATTACTTCTTTGGATTGGAGGTGTGGTAGAGATCAAATGAGATTTTCCTTAGGCAAGGAAAATATATTGTTGAGATCTTGTAGAGATTTGGGCTGATGGACTGCAAGTCCATGGCCACACACATGAAGATAAATATGAAGCTTCATAGTGATTCATCTTCATATTTGGTGGATCCCACGATGTACATACAATTGATTAGATCCTTGATGTACCTGGTTAACACTAGGATGAACATATTCTTTGCAGTGAATTCCTTGGGTCGGTACATGGTTGAACCTAAACATGTACATTGGAATGCAACAAAACATATGTTGAGGTACCTATGTGGTACGATTGGATATGGATTGAGATATGTCTCGGGTGGAGATGTGAAGCTACATGGATATACAGACTCTGACTGGGCAGGGAGTGCAGTGGATCAGAAGAGTACTTTCAGATGTTGCTTCAGTTGGGATTAGGTATGATCTCATGGTTGAGCAAGAGGTAGACATTAGTGGCGCTCAGTACAACAGAGGAATAGTATATCACAGCTAGTGTGGCAAGTCATGAAGCAGTGTGGCTTTGAAATTTTATTGCAAGACTTCATCCAAGACATGATGCAGAAGAGAGTAGTGAAGCTCCAGTACACATCCACATATGAGTAGATTGCGAACATTCTCACCAAGATTTTTCCCAAGGTGATGGACAAATGATGTTAGGTAGCTAGAGAGGAAGTGGAGGCCATTCAATGTAAGGTTGAATAAGTCCACTATATTATTAAATAAGGCCCACTATGGTATTTATATATCTTAGTATAAATATAATGAATGTAAGAGGACTTCTTAGAAGGTTCTTCTTCTAGAAGATTCCTCCTCTAGAATGTTATTAGGTGATGGTAGCACTATATAAAGGGGTTCAAACAATGTAATTGGATATAAAGAGAAGTATTGTATTGTGAGGGATATCTCAATAGAAGGATGCCCCCTTGAAGATTCAAGTGAATATGAGAGGATCCCTTCCATAATAGGTTTTATCACATGTAAATTTTGTATATAAATTTTATAAAAAATTTACAAGTTTGGTCAAATCACACTTTCCCACTCAGTGAAATTAGTTTCATACTTACTAATGAGGACTAAGAACAATTTGAAGTTACATTTTTGGTTTGGGCATTGACCACAAGTGTGGACTTCTCTCTTGTTCAATTTCTTTGGTATTTGTTTCTTCTGCTCACATGACATAGGACATAAAAGGTGTGGACATGAATGGAACTTATGGAATTATAAGTGCCATCATTATATCCATCATCGTGGGTTGGGACTATATACTTGGCATAAAATTTGCAATTACCAATATTCCCAATCTTTTGTGCAGTACAAATGATGCTAGTGGCTATGCAATTTATGAAATTTTCTATCAATCATTCAAGAGCCATAGAATGCAATGAACTACGTGGATGAATATACTCTGCCTACCTTGTGTGTGGCATCTGCAGATATTTTTTATAAAAAAATATATTGGGCTTTTACAGGTTATCAATCATCATCGACCTCGACCTCCATAGCATAGAACCAAGGGCACAAACATTCAACTAAGCGACCAAGCACCAAACCATGAGGGAATAGCCCATTAGGAGCCAATGTCTTTCACAATGCGTCAAAAGATACATTGGACGCTTGTGAATATAAACATTTTAAAACATTTTCAGTTGCTACATGTGGGATATTTTCCACTGCATGAATAATAAAATATGAACTAACCTGACCTTCCAAGTGTTGAAACAACACCTGATATCGCCAGATGTTGATAAGAGCAACCATATACATGTATATTTCATGACAGAAGAGGTTCCATTGAGTGTTGGTCTGCCAATGGATTGTTGAATTCCCATACTCCGCCCACTAAATCCAGATGTTGTGTGAGTCTGGGATAGTGTACTGCTGCAACTACTTATCATAAAAATTGATGTATGCAACCATTGGAATGGAGCGAACTGTTTTCCAAGGAGAAAAAACGAAGTCAATTTTTGAGTAGTTTATTTCTAGTGAAGATTCTGAGCAAACATGGAAAAATTCACAAAATCCGGCACATGGGTTTTGTTGGGGACATCCCCAATTGACTAACTACTAAGAGGATTTGTGAAATTTTAAGTAGTTTGTGATATATTGGTGATTTTATGAAGGCGTATGGCCCATATTTTGGGAATGACCAAATCTGCAAAAATGCCCAATAATAAATGGATACCTGTAGATTCTTTTGATAAGACAAGACAAAGCTCAGATAATTGTGTGGATCAAAATTCCCGTTGTGGTAGAGAGGGCTTAGTTGCAAGAAAAATTGAATCAAAAAGTAAAGAAATCAAGACTCACGATATATATCTATGATGGCATTACAAAGATTTAGAATAGAGGTAGAGACACAAGGGGTATCTATATCGAACAACCTATGTGGTGACTCTACTCATATGGTGTTTTATATCCCAATTGGCACACGATTGTTTATAATACACAGTTGAATGTGAAAACAGAGCACTAAGAGAGAACACCACGAGGCAAATACTAGAAAGGTGTCAAATGCTAAAAACATCTTCACTTCAGTTCTTAATGTTTATTTTGAGGATGGGAACAAGTGCCAATGGTGTTTCTCTTATTCTCGAAGGGTCCTCAGATTCCATACACTGATCAAACAAGTGAACAAAAGTGAAACATGGTTTCTCTACGCAAACACGATGCTCAAGTTATGAATCTTTCACTTGCGCAACGAATTCTCTCTCCACGTTGCGCAAGTTGATAGGGCACCAAATCATCATTTGGATAAGCTCATAATCATCTCCAGTTGAGCTAGGTGATCTGCATCATCTTTAGGTTCGATGGAATTGTGATAAATATGCAT
Source organism: Picea engelmannii (assembly GCA_009831015.1). Taxonomy (NCBI): domain Eukaryota; kingdom Viridiplantae; phylum Streptophyta; class Pinopsida; order Pinales; family Pinaceae; genus Picea; species Picea engelmannii. The sequence goes on along the minus strand of ML811556.1, from coordinate 121,170 downwards.
ATTTTCAAGATTGTAAAAGGTTATAATGTATTAAATGTGGTCAAAGATGTTTCCTATTCCCTAGCAAATAGTTCTAAAATTGTTCCTATCTTTATGTGATTGAAGTCTTTCTTTAGCTAGGAGATTGAACTCGAATCCTTGAGTATAGGGATCAATTTTTGTATATATTTTGAAACATTTCATGAGAAATGGGGGCTCGATTGGAGAGAAGGAGACTCTTTTGAATTAGACTTCTGAGCTTAATACAAATATCAGTGCAGAAGTACATAGTGCTTTCACAACAGAGATTCATGATGACGGTGTTTGGAATTATGTTCTTTTTCTTATGTGAATGTGATATCTTCTCTCTGTTTATCATTTATGTGTTAGTCTTCAAATATTTAAACTGAAATGTGTTTGGAACTCATCCTTGTTAGATGATCCACTTCATATGTTTGGAACTCATCCTTGTTAGATGCTCCACTTCATATGTTTGGACCTGATGAGAGAATAAACATCACACACATAGTCGTGATGACTATGGGAATAGCTTCATGCTATTAGATGAGACTATAACTATGGTTGATGGCCTTGTAGTAGTTGTGTGCTACTAGTTGATTGTTGCATAGTTATAGAGACATATACTATGACTATGGTTGATGTCATTGTAGTAGTTGTGTGCTATTAGCTGATTGTTGCATAGTTATAGAGACATCGACTATGACTATGGTTGATGGCATTGTAGTAGTTGTGTGCTACTAGTTGATTTTTGCATAGTTGTAGAGACTATGACTATAGTTGATGGAATTGTAGTAGTTGTGTGCTACTAGCTGATTGATGCATAGTTATAGAATCCATGACTATGACTGATGGAATTGTAGTAGTTGTGTGCTACTAGTTGATTCCTGCATAGTCATGAGGATTACAGACTATGATCATGGTTGATGGCATGGTAGTAGTTGTTTGTTACTAGTTGATTGCTGCATAATCATAGAGGTTGTTGGATTGCATGGTGGTAGCTTGTGTAGCTATAAGTTGATTGCATGAGAGAGACACTATGTCTCTAGATAGTATTTTTGTGCTACTTGAAGTGGTTCTGTACCACTGGATATTAGTTATGTACTAATATGGATCGACATAGTCGTATTCTACCGGATGACATTGTAGCAGTTGTGTGCTACTAGTTGATTGTCATGGAGACTACCATTTCACGTTGGGAGTAGTTGTGTGCTACTTGATTGTAGAGACTGTGACAGATGATTCAAGATACTGATGGAATTGTAGTAGTTGTGTGCTACTAGCTGATTGAAGATTAGTCAGTGGAATACTAGATGAAGGCATCATGAAAGATACCTCCCTAGCTAAGAGGGAGTGTTGATGTTTGGTATCTACAGAAGGAAACTTCCCTCCTAGATGACCTTTCTTAGATGCGAAGAAGATTATTTAAGAAAGAGATCCATTGGACGGATGTGAAAATACCCTAGAAGAAAAGTTGGCCCAAAAGAATAATGAATAATGAAGTGGCACCTTTCTAGAGAAGAATTCGCCCTAGTCAAGTGGTCAGGAAGACTATAAATAGGATGTGCCTTGGCTCATTTGGTCACTCACACACACTCTCTCATCTACACAAAAGAAAGGCACAAGTCTAGAGAAGGTGACGTAGTTGTTGCAGTAACAAAGTTTCTTCTTGTTCAGTCTTTCTGGTATCTCTCTCTTGTGTGTTACTCTTGGTAGTGGTGCGCTATCTTGGCATTGTGTTACTTTTGCATTTGTGGTGGTATTTCTAGTTGAGCTAGCCTTTGAAATAGGGTTTATCTGTTTGGACTTGGTTTGTGAACATAATATATCTAAGAAAGGTTGTTGGGTTTTTCCCCCATTTGGGGTTTACCCAGGATGAATCTCTTGTCTTTTTTTTTGTCTCTTGTTTATGTTGCTATTGCTCAATACATGATATATATATGTTAATGGTAATGAAGTAAAAGAACACTAGTAACTCTAATGCTCTGTAAATAAGGAAAATCTAACACTTATAATAAAAGTTAGATAAGGAGGAGCATCACCATGTGGACCAACTTCTACTTGCCACGTGGCTCATTGGTTACCATTTATGCCTTTTTTCAAAAGGGCATAATTTTCACATCTGAAGTCCATTTTCAATTTCATTTTTTTTAACGAAACATTTTTTCGAGAGCTTCCCATCCAGACCATAAGTTTCATATTTTAAATTCATATTATTTGCATATTTAATATGTCTTCTCCCAGTGATAAATTTCTTATCAATATCAACTACTTCTCATGGAAATCCCATATGGAGGATGTGTTAAGAAGTAAAAGATTGTCCCATATTACCTTGGGAAAAGAACTAAAACCCACTAATGATCAAAATAAATTCAAATGGGATAATAAGAGTGATGAATCATGTGGACTAATCGGAATTTCCATCTCTCCTGATTAAGGTTTCACCTTCAATGACTTGATACCCCTGATGAAGCTTGGGAAAAGATTCAAGTTGTGTTTGATAAACATAATATTATTCGATCCCACCAATTAGAAAATAATTTAATGACTTTAAAAACCAATGATTTTCCTTCCATTGAATATTATTTATCTAAGTTCAAAACACTTAGAATTTTATGTATATAATGCAAACTAGATATTAAGGAAGATCAATGCATATATGTTATTCTTGCAAATCTTGGTGGTGCAGACTCTATTTTTGTATCTACATTTTATGTCACCGGAGAAGCACTAGGGAGTGCTTATAAATAACCCTCTCTTTAGTCCTTTTGTGATGATATTATTCGAGATCAAGATAATCTTGTGCAACTTGGATTGATCAACACTACAGGTACATCCAACAAATCCTTAGTGGAACAATAGAAAGATAAATCCAAGAATCTAAAGAAGCAACATCCTTGACAAAAAAAAAACAAGAAAAACAAGGGTCCCAAACACTCTTCGTCAGCTTCTACGCCTAATGGTGACAAAGGAGAAAAATCCAAAAGTAAGAAGACTGACAGACATTGCAACTTTTGTGGGAAATATGGTTTTGTGGAGTCTAAATGTTTTTAAAATATGGAATCCTTAAAAGAAGAAACAAAGAAGCACAACATCAATATTGATTCTTCTTCTTCTTCTTATTCTCATGGACATGCACTTTCTACTTCTAGTTTCTCCTTCAATGCAAGATCTATTTTTCTTCTAATGAGTGGCTTATTAATTCTGGGGAATCTTGTCATATGACTAATGATAAAGCCACATTTTCTACTCTTAATGAATGTAACACAAAGAAAATATTTTTTCGTGGTGATAGATATCTTAATGTTGTAGGGTATGGAATAGTTCAAGTAGATAATAGTCATTTTAATATGTATTATGTGTTCCATGTCTTTCCCGCAACCTTCTATTAGTATATCATATCACTTTCAGGTGAAGGTACAACCGTAGATTTTTCACCTCACTAAGTTGTAATCAAGGATTCAAAATATCCTAAGCATGTCCTCACAATTGGAATTGTTGATGATATTACCAGGTTGTACAAGCTTGACAACTTTGGGTCATCATCTTTTCCATCATTTTTTTTGCTCATAGTGATGAATTGAGAACTTTGGCATGAGTGGTTTGGTCATATAAATAATTGTTCATTGCAACAACTATGTAATCAACGCATGGTGACTGGTCTTCCTCTTGTTTCTTGCATAGATGGTGTTTATGTTGGTTGTGTTCTCGGAAAACATCATTGAGGCAATTTTGACAAATGTACCTCTTGGCACGCTTAGACCCCTTCGTATCTTGTTCACAGTGGTTTGTGTGGTCTATTTTCTTCTCTTTCTTTATCTAGGTGCAAGTATTTCTTAACTTTCATTTATGACATCTCCAGATGCATTTGGGTTTACTTATTAAAAATTAAGAGTGAAGTTTTTGACAAGTTTTTTTTCTACAAGGCCCTTTTAGAAAAACAATTTGGACATCAACTTCAAAGGTTAAGAAAAATAATGGAGGAGAATATATGAAAAATAAATTTACCGATTTACTTTCTTGCATATTAAACCTCTACAATATCATCTCAACATATTTTCTCTGATTCAAGTAGAGTTTCATGTTTTCATGATCCCTTTTAATCTCCATTCCCATAATGAAGTTAGCAGCAATGAGATCCTTCATGTCAATTTTGGAGGATAGTTGTGATTTCACCTCCTTGATAACATCCATGTTATTTCCTACCAACAACATTTCATCAACAACAAAACTACATAAATGAAGTGATTACCAAACTTCTTGGAATATACACAGTGATCAACCCTACTTCTCACAAACCCCAGTCCAAGGAGGTATGTGTCAAGCTTTTGGTACCACATCCTAGGTGATTTCTTTAGACCATATAGAGTCTTCTTTAGCTTAGAGACTAGTTATTTCTTTCCCTTCACTGTAAATCCTTCTGAATGCTTCATGTAGATTTCTTCTTCCAGATCCCCATGTAGGAATGTTGACTTCACATCCATCTGTTCTACTTCAAAACCAAACGCAACAACAACAGATAAAAATAAATACAATATAACTTAACTTGGCAATAGGAGAAAAAATTTCACCAAATTCAATTCCCTCTACCTAGGAATAACCTTTTTCTACTAACCGAGATTTGTATTTCTCCACTTTTCCTTCTACATTCAACTTCTTCTTAAACACCCATCTGTTGTCAATGGCCTTTTTTCTAGCTGGAAACTCAAATAGATCACATGCCTCATTCTAATTATCCAAAGCATACATCTCTTCAACCATGGCCTTCTTCCAGAGTTTACTATCCTATGAACTCATCGCTTCCTTGACATTTTTGGTATTATCTTCAATAAGAGATAAAGCATAATTAGCATGAAAATCAGGTGGACTATACCTTTCTGGTTTCCTTCTTTCCCTCATCGATCTCCTCAATAATGGAGTATGAGGTTCTTCTTCTTCCAATTCATCTTCTTCTGTTGATTCAGATTTTAATGCATCCAACTCAAACTCTATTTTCTCAGGTTCTTCTTGCCATGGTAGGAATTCCTGTTTGGGAACATCTTTAACGTCTCTAAAATAAAAATCCCTACTATAAATAGTCTTCTTAGTTTATGGGTTCCAAATCTTATAACCTTTCATACCATCTTTATAACCAATAAAGATACATGTTTCATCTTTATTGTCCCAACTTATTCCTATTTTCCTTTGGAACATGTACATAAGCATCACAACCAAACACTCTGAGATGTTTAAGAGAGGGTTTCTTATCAATCCTTACTTCATGCTAATTTTTGTCCACCAACGCTGATGAGGGTGATCTATTTACCAGGTAACATGCAATATCCACTGGCTCTACCCATAATTCTTGTCCTAACCTAGAACCACCGATCATGCTCCTTGTTTTTTCCATCAATGTCATGTTCATCCGTTCTGCAACCCCATTCTATTGAGGTGTGTATGGAGTAGTCTTTTTCCTTGCTATACTACACTTCTTACATAACTATTTCAATTCATTCCAACATAATTCTCCACTATTATATGTCCTCAAGACCTTTATTTTCTTCTTTATCTGATTTTCTACCAGAGCCTTAAACTCTTTACATTTATCAAATACCTAGATTTATTCCTAAGAAAATAAATCCATGTGTTCCTTGAGAAATCATCTATGAATGAAACACAATACAAATATTTACCTAGTGATGGAACATACATAGGTCCAAACACATCACTGTGTATCAACTCTAAGATCCTCTTTGCTCTTGTAGCACCATATGGGAATCTTACTCAATTTTGTTTACCATATATGAAATGTTCACAAAAATCAAAATCCAGGGTGCAATTAAACATACCTTCAACCATACCTTTACCATGTAGTGTTCGAAGGCCCTTTTCCCCAATATTTCCCAATATTTGATGCCATATCATGGTGTTCTTTCTAGGGACATGTTGATGGCCAAAAATGACCATGTTCATCATTATAAGGAGATCACTTCGCCAGGGCCCCAATTAGGCCCTTATCTGTTTGGGATGGTGATTTCGACTGGGTTTATGGGTCCAGTTACCATTATCTAAAATTATCCTAAGCTAATTACTAATATAATCTAAAAAAAAACTATGTAATATATATATATATATATATATATATATATATATATATATATATATATATATATATATCCTTATGTCTGCTAATGTATCTTATTGCTTGCTTTTATCAACAAACATAAGGAAAATAATTACTCTCTCGCAACATGTTTACAAGAAAGTAATCTTCAAGATGACATAAGGGCTTAGCGAAGCCACGCTTGGGTTTGCTGCTACAAAAGGAGACTTCTATAAATAAGAATTAAATATAAATATGAATGCAGGCCTACTTACTAATGCAGAAAAACAAAGCAAACTACTCTAGCTCGACACCTAAGAGATAGCTCCCAAATACCAAGTGAAAGGATTTGAATAGAATGGGGATTTAACATGTTTTTTTATGATGAATATCAAGTTGATGAAGTAGTTCGAATAACTGATATCCTTGATGCAAGGCATGCTCTATTTAAAAATTTAAAATGCTAAACAAAATGGATAACCAAAACGGGGAAATAGCTCACACAAATTCAACGACCATTAAATCAATTAATGATGATAAATTTTTGAGTAAACAGTTACTCGTAAATTTATTTAAATACATGAGAAAATCGAGAATAAATAACAGATCTATCCAGTTATTAGATCAGATAGCTGATCCAATAAACAAAAATTCACGTATTTAAAAATAGTGCTACAACATGGAATTTTTGGCACAAATATGCGATGAAAGCATAGGTTTCTATTAACAAATAATTGTGTTAGAAATACAATATTAAACCTGGATCTTGTGCTATGTTTTTTACAATGAGTTTCTTCAACAACCCTCCCAAGATCTACAGTTCTACCAATAGAAAATGGAGCTGCAATAGTGCCCTGACCCCCTTTCCTCTACAACAGAGTTCTAATCTTAAAAGGAAAACCCCCTCTCATATCTGACAATATCACAACTCCTACAGAAAAGTGTACTCCTACAGTAATGCAATGAGTGCACTTTTTTGCAAAAAATCCCCCCCCTCCTCACTCTATAATTTCAGAACTCGTATTAATACAAATTGGCGGCTACACGATTTTCTAAAAAATTTTGTTCCATAAAATCCCTCATATCTCTTAGACCCTTCATGTTTTGAGGAAAATGCTCGTAGTTCAGGTAAATGTGCCCATTTTGGAAATGGGTTTTCAACAGTTTCCAAAGATTCTCAACCATTTTCTTGTAATTCACCCCACTAAATCACCTCTTTGTTCTTATACGAATTGCAACGATCTTCCAAACTGTAAGTTTTAAACCTATGAAGTAAAGTAATGCATACAAATTCTTAAGAAAAACATAAATTAATCAATGGCTCATACACATAGTACATAGAGATTTACGCTGGAAACCCTTATCTGGGAGAAAACCAGCCTTCCTCGGTGCCACACCTTTCAACTCTTCATTGTATTAATTTCACAATTCAGAATACAATATTTTAGGTATTATGTAGCTACCAAAACCCTAACCCCTTAATCTGGTATTAATTTAGAAAATCGTTAAAAATAGAAAAATCCACTTAAATAGAAAAAACCGCCCAAAAAACAATTTTGAGGCACTGCCCTGAACGTTGCGCATAACCAGGGGGGGCAAACTTGGCCCCCCTAGGGACCCCAGGAAAGCGCCCGACGCATATGACACAAACGACAGAAAAAATTGGGATCGTCAGACGCAGTTGTCGAATCTGACGTGCCCACACACACACATGCAAAGAATATAAAACATACCCAATACAAACCGATCCATAAGATCTCTCCATTTCCTCAAATACTAATGCCAAATGATAACAGATAAGATACGACCAGAATTCAATTGATATTAAACACATGTTCGTTATTAGAAACTATTAGAGAATCTCGATGCAGAATTTTCGATGGAAGCCTTCCATTGTATACATGTAAGTCAAAATAAAAACTATTAACAACAAACTTTATAAAAATGGAGTAGCTACAAAAATTTGTATTCTGTAGTTTCTCTTTAAAATGAAATAAAATGAATCAAATCGCAACTAATTCACACCTTTATCAAGAAAAATCGTAATTTTAGCATCTAGAAATTAATGAGGGAGATTTTACAAATCTGAATTTATCGCCAACAATTTTTCAAGTTTAACGTATTTTTGCTAAAGTTTAGCGATTTTCCTCTCATTGTCTGTTATAAAAAATTATTCCTCAACTTAAGATATTGTTTCTCTAACTCGAGCTCCATTATGTTTGTTTGCAAAAATGTGTTATATTCTGACCCTACTCCTTCAATATCACATGGATGATTTTATATTTAATGGTGCGACAGTGAAGGACATCCTCACTTAATACATAGACCAAATGTTTGCTGCATAAAATTCCAAATGGAAATCACATAATTCGAAAAACCATGCCATTACTAACATTTATTATTCTAGTTATTTGATCTCTCATATACATTTTTCATTATCATCAATTACTTTGATAATCAACCAAACACTTACAAACTTTGTTTATACAGGTTTTGATATGAATATCATGAATGCCATAATAGAATTATCCTAATGTAAAGTTTAAAACTTAAAACAAGGGTAAGCTCTGTAGTTTCAAAGAGTCTTCTTAATAAATTATTTTATTAAAATAGAAAACCTTTCAAATGTTTTCCGAACTTTTAAAATATATCAAAGATGATAAAATCTGGACAAATATATATCATATCATAGCTTTATCCATATACATCCAATTCAGTGGCTCAAAGGACAAACCTTGGTTTGAAATGTATTTGATATATATAACATGAAAAGTAAGATAATGACATATAAACTCTTCAATTTGATCTTGTTCACAAGATAATAATCAAAACAACTTAAAAATGAGGAAATTTTCATGAAAACTATGTGCCAACAAATTTTGAATTTCATGTTCGAAATCATGAAATTGAAAAGGATGATGAGCATAATCTATATAAGAAAGGGTCAAAATTCTAAATACCTTCACAACAAATACATCAATGTCTAGTGTGAAATCACAATCACAAACATATTTACAAAATTAAATCAAAGAAAATTAAACTAAAATTTTAAAAATAAAGGGTCACAAATTTCTCATTAAAAAGGAATGAAAATTTGAGAGTGTTCTTTCTCGCCACAAGAACACAATATGAATCTTATCTTCTTTATTTCTCTGCTCAGAGACAACAAAAATGTTACAACCACCAGTATAAGTGCTTCCCAACAACTTGTACATATTTCCACCTCGAACTCCCCTCATCAACACCATTTCTCCTCTAACCATCTTGCAAATTCCATTTTCCAATAAAGTATCCACACCTATATCATCCAACTTACATACAAATATTAGGATCCTAGATAGATATGGAATGTGCAAAAATCCAGGGAGAGTTCTAATCCTTCCATCTTTTAGAAACAACTTAA
>ML811556.1:83327-103715 GCA_009831015.1 Picea engelmannii | reverse complement strand
AAAGTATTTCTCCTTAGATTCATATGGGAGAGAGAGATGTATTCTATGATTGACAGACACAAATATTTGTACGTGCCTAAACAAGAACCCAGGGCATGATATGCCAGATCAAACAGTTATTTGATGAGCTTGGGGATGGTTTCCCATTGATCCTATATTTGGATGACCTGTTTCTGATAAGATATGAGAAGCTCATAATTGGGTGCAAGAGGAAGCTTGCTTATGATTTCAAGATAAAGGATCTAGGTCTGATGCATTACTTCTTTGGATTGGAGGTGTGGTAGAGATCAAATGAGATTTTCCTTAGGCAAGGAAAATATATTGTTGAGATCTTGTAGAGATTTGGGCTGATGGACTGCAAGTCCATGGCCACACACATGAAGATAAATATGAAGCTTCATAGTGATTCATCTTCATATTTGGTGGATCCCACGATGTACATACAATTGATTAGATCCTTGATGTACCTGGTTAACACTAGGATGAACATATTCTTTGCAGTGAATTCCTTGGGTCGGTACATGGTTGAACCTAAACATGTACATTGGAATGCAACAAAACATATGTTGAGGTACCTATGTGGTACGATTGGATATGGATTGAGATATGTCTCGGGTGGAGATGTGAAGCTACATGGATATACAGACTCTGACTGGGCAGGGAGTGCAGTGGATCAGAAGAGTACTTTCAGATGTTGCTTCAGTTGGGATTAGGTATGATCTCATGGTTGAGCAAGAGGTAGACATTAGTGGCGCTCAGTACAACAGAGGAATAGTATATCACAGCTAGTGTGGCAAGTCATGAAGCAGTGTGGCTTTGAAATTTTATTGCAAGACTTCATCCAAGACATGATGCAGAAGAGAGTAGTGAAGCTCCAGTACACATCCACATATGAGTAGATTGCGAACATTCTCACCAAGATTTTTCCCAAGGTGATGGACAAATGATGTTAGGTAGCTAGAGAGGAAGTGGAGGCCATTCAATGTAAGGTTGAATAAGTCCACTATATTATTAAATAAGGCCCACTATGGTATTTATATATCTTAGTATAAATATAATGAATGTAAGAGGACTTCTTAGAAGGTTCTTCTTCTAGAAGATTCCTCCTCTAGAATGTTATTAGGTGATGGTAGCACTATATAAAGGGGTTCAAACAATGTAATTGGATATAAAGAGAAGTATTGTATTGTGAGGGATATCTCAATAGAAGGATGCCCCCTTGAAGATTCAAGTGAATATGAGAGGATCCCTTCCATAATAGGTTTTATCACATGTAAATTTTGTATATAAATTTTATAAAAAATTTACAAGTTTGGTCAAATCACACTTTCCCACTCAGTGAAATTAGTTTCATACTTACTAATGAGGACTAAGAACAATTTGAAGTTACATTTTTGGTTTGGGCATTGACCACAAGTGTGGACTTCTCTCTTGTTCAATTTCTTTGGTATTTGTTTCTTCTGCTCACATGACATAGGACATAAAAGGTGTGGACATGAATGGAACTTATGGAATTATAAGTGCCATCATTATATCCATCATCGTGGGTTGGGACTATATACTTGGCATAAAATTTGCAATTACCAATATTCCCAATCTTTTGTGCAGTACAAATGATGCTAGTGGCTATGCAATTTATGAAATTTTCTATCAATCATTCAAGAGCCATAGAATGCAATGAACTACGTGGATGAATATACTCTGCCTACCTTGTGTGTGGCATCTGCAGATATTTTTTATAAAAAAATATATTGGGCTTTTACAGGTTATCAATCATCATCGACCTCGACCTCCATAGCATAGAACCAAGGGCACAAACATTCAACTAAGCGACCAAGCACCAAACCATGAGGGAATAGCCCATTAGGAGCCAATGTCTTTCACAATGCGTCAAAAGATACATTGGACGCTTGTGAATATAAACATTTTAAAACATTTTCAGTTGCTACATGTGGGATATTTTCCACTGCATGAATAATAAAATATGAACTAACCTGACCTTCCAAGTGTTGAAACAACACCTGATATCGCCAGATGTTGATAAGAGCAACCATATACATGTATATTTCATGACAGAAGAGGTTCCATTGAGTGTTGGTCTGCCAATGGATTGTTGAATTCCCATACTCCGCCCACTAAATCCAGATGTTGTGTGAGTCTGGGATAGTGTACTGCTGCAACTACTTATCATAAAAATTGATGTATGCAACCATTGGAATGGAGCGAACTGTTTTCCAAGGAGAAAAAACGAAGTCAATTTTTGAGTAGTTTATTTCTAGTGAAGATTCTGAGCAAACATGGAAAAATTCACAAAATCCGGCACATGGGTTTTGTTGGGGACATCCCCAATTGACTAACTACTAAGAGGATTTGTGAAATTTTAAGTAGTTTGTGATATATTGGTGATTTTATGAAGGCGTATGGCCCATATTTTGGGAATGACCAAATCTGCAAAAATGCCCAATAATAAATGGATACCTGTAGATTCTTTTGATAAGACAAGACAAAGCTCAGATAATTGTGTGGATCAAAATTCCCGTTGTGGTAGAGAGGGCTTAGTTGCAAGAAAAATTGAATCAAAAAGTAAAGAAATCAAGACTCACGATATATATCTATGATGGCATTACAAAGATTTAGAATAGAGGTAGAGACACAAGGGGTATCTATATCGAACAACCTATGTGGTGACTCTACTCATATGGTGTTTTATATCCCAATTGGCACACGATTGTTTATAATACACAGTTGAATGTGAAAACAGAGCACTAAGAGAGAACACCACGAGGCAAATACTAGAAAGGTGTCAAATGCTAAAAACATCTTCACTTCAGTTCTTAATGTTTATTTTGAGGATGGGAACAAGTGCCAATGGTGTTTCTCTTATTCTCGAAGGGTCCTCAGATTCCATACACTGATCAAACAAGTGAACAAAAGTGAAACATGGTTTCTCTACGCAAACACGATGCTCAAGTTATGAATCTTTCACTTGCGCAACGAATTCTCTCTCCACGTTGCGCAAGTTGATAGGGCACCAAATCATCATTTGGATAAGCTCATAATCATCTCCAGTTGAGCTAGGTGATCTGCATCATCTTTAGGTTCGATGGAATTGTGATAAATATGCATATTTTCAAGATTGTAAAAGGTTATAATGTATTAAATGTGGTCAAAGATGTTTCCTATTCCCTAGCAAATAGTTCTAAAATTGTTCCTATCTTTATGTGATTGAAGTCTTTCTTTAGCTAGGAGATTGAACTCGAATCCTTGAGTATAGGGATCAATTTTTGTATATATTTTGAAACATTTCATGAGAAATGGGGGCTCGATTGGAGAGAAGGAGACTCTTTTGAATTAGACTTCTGAGCTTAATACAAATATCAGTGCAGAAGTACATAGTGCTTTCACAACAGAGATTCATGATGACGGTGTTTGGAATTATGTTCTTTTTCTTATGTGAATGTGATATCTTCTCTCTGTTTATCATTTATGTGTTAGTCTTCAAATATTTAAACTGAAATGTGTTTGGAACTCATCCTTGTTAGATGATCCACTTCATATGTTTGGAACTCATCCTTGTTAGATGCTCCACTTCATATGTTTGGACCTGATGAGAGAATAAACATCACACACATAGTCGTGATGACTATGGGAATAGCTTCATGCTATTAGATGAGACTATAACTATGGTTGATGGCCTTGTAGTAGTTGTGTGCTACTAGTTGATTGTTGCATAGTTATAGAGACATATACTATGACTATGGTTGATGTCATTGTAGTAGTTGTGTGCTATTAGCTGATTGTTGCATAGTTATAGAGACATCGACTATGACTATGGTTGATGGCATTGTAGTAGTTGTGTGCTACTAGTTGATTTTTGCATAGTTGTAGAGACTATGACTATAGTTGATGGAATTGTAGTAGTTGTGTGCTACTAGCTGATTGATGCATAGTTATAGAATCCATGACTATGACTGATGGAATTGTAGTAGTTGTGTGCTACTAGTTGATTCCTGCATAGTCATGAGGATTACAGACTATGATCATGGTTGATGGCATGGTAGTAGTTGTTTGTTACTAGTTGATTGCTGCATAATCATAGAGGTTGTTGGATTGCATGGTGGTAGCTTGTGTAGCTATAAGTTGATTGCATGAGAGAGACACTATGTCTCTAGATAGTATTTTTGTGCTACTTGAAGTGGTTCTGTACCACTGGATATTAGTTATGTACTAATATGGATCGACATAGTCGTATTCTACCGGATGACATTGTAGCAGTTGTGTGCTACTAGTTGATTGTCATGGAGACTACCATTTCACGTTGGGAGTAGTTGTGTGCTACTTGATTGTAGAGACTGTGACAGATGATTCAAGATACTGATGGAATTGTAGTAGTTGTGTGCTACTAGCTGATTGAAGATTAGTCAGTGGAATACTAGATGAAGGCATCATGAAAGATACCTCCCTAGCTAAGAGGGAGTGTTGATGTTTGGTATCTACAGAAGGAAACTTCCCTCCTAGATGACCTTTCTTAGATGCGAAGAAGATTATTTAAGAAAGAGATCCATTGGACGGATGTGAAAATACCCTAGAAGAAAAGTTGGCCCAAAAGAATAATGAATAATGAAGTGGCACCTTTCTAGAGAAGAATTCGCCCTAGTCAAGTGGTCAGGAAGACTATAAATAGGATGTGCCTTGGCTCATTTGGTCACTCACACACACTCTCTCATCTACACAAAAGAAAGGCACAAGTCTAGAGAAGGTGACGTAGTTGTTGCAGTAACAAAGTTTCTTCTTGTTCAGTCTTTCTGGTATCTCTCTCTTGTGTGTTACTCTTGGTAGTGGTGCGCTATCTTGGCATTGTGTTACTTTTGCATTTGTGGTGGTATTTCTAGTTGAGCTAGCCTTTGAAATAGGGTTTATCTGTTTGGACTTGGTTTGTGAACATAATATATCTAAGAAAGGTTGTTGGGTTTTTCCCCCATTTGGGGTTTACCCAGGATGAATCTCTTGTCTTTTTTTTTGTCTCTTGTTTATGTTGCTATTGCTCAATACATGATATATATATGTTAATGGTAATGAAGTAAAAGAACACTAGTAACTCTAATGCTCTGTAAATAAGGAAAATCTAACACTTATAATAAAAGTTAGATAAGGAGGAGCATCACCATGTGGACCAACTTCTACTTGCCACGTGGCTCATTGGTTACCATTTATGCCTTTTTTCAAAAGGGCATAATTTTCACATCTGAAGTCCATTTTCAATTTCATTTTTTTTAACGAAACATTTTTTCGAGAGCTTCCCATCCAGACCATAAGTTTCATATTTTAAATTCATATTATTTGCATATTTAATATGTCTTCTCCCAGTGATAAATTTCTTATCAATATCAACTACTTCTCATGGAAATCCCATATGGAGGATGTGTTAAGAAGTAAAAGATTGTCCCATATTACCTTGGGAAAAGAACTAAAACCCACTAATGATCAAAATAAATTCAAATGGGATAATAAGAGTGATGAATCATGTGGACTAATCGGAATTTCCATCTCTCCTGATTAAGGTTTCACCTTCAATGACTTGATACCCCTGATGAAGCTTGGGAAAAGATTCAAGTTGTGTTTGATAAACATAATATTATTCGATCCCACCAATTAGAAAATAATTTAATGACTTTAAAAACCAATGATTTTCCTTCCATTGAATATTATTTATCTAAGTTCAAAACACTTAGAATTTTATGTATATAATGCAAACTAGATATTAAGGAAGATCAATGCATATATGTTATTCTTGCAAATCTTGGTGGTGCAGACTCTATTTTTGTATCTACATTTTATGTCACCGGAGAAGCACTAGGGAGTGCTTATAAATAACCCTCTCTTTAGTCCTTTTGTGATGATATTATTCGAGATCAAGATAATCTTGTGCAACTTGGATTGATCAACACTACAGGTACATCCAACAAATCCTTAGTGGAACAATAGAAAGATAAATCCAAGAATCTAAAGAAGCAACATCCTTGACAAAAAAAAAACAAGAAAAACAAGGGTCCCAAACACTCTTCGTCAGCTTCTACGCCTAATGGTGACAAAGGAGAAAAATCCAAAAGTAAGAAGACTGACAGACATTGCAACTTTTGTGGGAAATATGGTTTTGTGGAGTCTAAATGTTTTTAAAATATGGAATCCTTAAAAGAAGAAACAAAGAAGCACAACATCAATATTGATTCTTCTTCTTCTTCTTATTCTCATGGACATGCACTTTCTACTTCTAGTTTCTCCTTCAATGCAAGATCTATTTTTCTTCTAATGAGTGGCTTATTAATTCTGGGGAATCTTGTCATATGACTAATGATAAAGCCACATTTTCTACTCTTAATGAATGTAACACAAAGAAAATATTTTTTCGTGGTGATAGATATCTTAATGTTGTAGGGTATGGAATAGTTCAAGTAGATAATAGTCATTTTAATATGTATTATGTGTTCCATGTCTTTCCCGCAACCTTCTATTAGTATATCATATCACTTTCAGGTGAAGGTACAACCGTAGATTTTTCACCTCACTAAGTTGTAATCAAGGATTCAAAATATCCTAAGCATGTCCTCACAATTGGAATTGTTGATGATATTACCAGGTTGTACAAGCTTGACAACTTTGGGTCATCATCTTTTCCATCATTTTTTTTGCTCATAGTGATGAATTGAGAACTTTGGCATGAGTGGTTTGGTCATATAAATAATTGTTCATTGCAACAACTATGTAATCAACGCATGGTGACTGGTCTTCCTCTTGTTTCTTGCATAGATGGTGTTTATGTTGGTTGTGTTCTCGGAAAACATCATTGAGGCAATTTTGACAAATGTACCTCTTGGCACGCTTAGACCCCTTCGTATCTTGTTCACAGTGGTTTGTGTGGTCTATTTTCTTCTCTTTCTTTATCTAGGTGCAAGTATTTCTTAACTTTCATTTATGACATCTCCAGATGCATTTGGGTTTACTTATTAAAAATTAAGAGTGAAGTTTTTGACAAGTTTTTTTTCTACAAGGCCCTTTTAGAAAAACAATTTGGACATCAACTTCAAAGGTTAAGAAAAATAATGGAGGAGAATATATGAAAAATAAATTTACCGATTTACTTTCTTGCATATTAAACCTCTACAATATCATCTCAACATATTTTCTCTGATTCAAGTAGAGTTTCATGTTTTCATGATCCCTTTTAATCTCCATTCCCATAATGAAGTTAGCAGCAATGAGATCCTTCATGTCAATTTTGGAGGATAGTTGTGATTTCACCTCCTTGATAACATCCATGTTATTTCCTACCAACAACATTTCATCAACAACAAAACTACATAAATGAAGTGATTACCAAACTTCTTGGAATATACACAGTGATCAACCCTACTTCTCACAAACCCCAGTCCAAGGAGGTATGTGTCAAGCTTTTGGTACCACATCCTAGGTGATTTCTTTAGACCATATAGAGTCTTCTTTAGCTTAGAGACTAGTTATTTCTTTCCCTTCACTGTAAATCCTTCTGAATGCTTCATGTAGATTTCTTCTTCCAGATCCCCATGTAGGAATGTTGACTTCACATCCATCTGTTCTACTTCAAAACCAAACGCAACAACAACAGATAAAAATAAATACAATATAACTTAACTTGGCAATAGGAGAAAAAATTTCACCAAATTCAATTCCCTCTACCTAGGAATAACCTTTTTCTACTAACCGAGATTTGTATTTCTCCACTTTTCCTTCTACATTCAACTTCTTCTTAAACACCCATCTGTTGTCAATGGCCTTTTTTCTAGCTGGAAACTCAAATAGATCACATGCCTCATTCTAATTATCCAAAGCATACATCTCTTCAACCATGGCCTTCTTCCAGAGTTTACTATCCTATGAACTCATCGCTTCCTTGACATTTTTGGTATTATCTTCAATAAGAGATAAAGCATAATTAGCATGAAAATCAGGTGGACTATACCTTTCTGGTTTCCTTCTTTCCCTCATCGATCTCCTCAATAATGGAGTATGAGGTTCTTCTTCTTCCAATTCATCTTCTTCTGTTGATTCAGATTTTAATGCATCCAACTCAAACTCTATTTTCTCAGGTTCTTCTTGCCATGGTAGGAATTCCTGTTTGGGAACATCTTTAACGTCTCTAAAATAAAAATCCCTACTATAAATAGTCTTCTTAGTTTATGGGTTCCAAATCTTATAACCTTTCATACCATCTTTATAACCAATAAAGATACATGTTTCATCTTTATTGTCCCAACTTATTCCTATTTTCCTTTGGAACATGTACATAAGCATCACAACCAAACACTCTGAGATGTTTAAGAGAGGGTTTCTTATCAATCCTTACTTCATGCTAATTTTTGTCCACCAACGCTGATGAGGGTGATCTATTTACCAGGTAACATGCAATATCCACTGGCTCTACCCATAATTCTTGTCCTAACCTAGAACCACCGATCATGCTCCTTGTTTTTTCCATCAATGTCATGTTCATCCGTTCTGCAACCCCATTCTATTGAGGTGTGTATGGAGTAGTCTTTTTCCTTGCTATACTACACTTCTTACATAACTATTTCAATTCATTCCAACATAATTCTCCACTATTATATGTCCTCAAGACCTTTATTTTCTTCTTTATCTGATTTTCTACCAGAGCCTTAAACTCTTTACATTTATCAAATACCTAGATTTATTCCTAAGAAAATAAATCCATGTGTTCCTTGAGAAATCATCTATGAATGAAACACAATACAAATATTTACCTAGTGATGGAACATACATAGGTCCAAACACATCACTGTGTATCAACTCTAAGATCCTCTTTGCTCTTGTAGCACCATATGGGAATCTTACTCAATTTTGTTTACCATATATGAAATGTTCACAAAAATCAAAATCCAGGGTGCAATTAAACATACCTTCAACCATACCTTTACCATGTAGTGTTCGAAGGCCCTTTTCCCCAATATTTCCCAATATTTGATGCCATATCATGGTGTTCTTTCTAGGGACATGTTGATGGCCAAAAATGACCATGTTCATCATTATAAGGAGATCACTTCGCCAGGGCCCCAATTAGGCCCTTATCTGTTTGGGATGGTGATTTCGACTGGGTTTATGGGTCCAGTTACCATTATCTAAAATTATCCTAAGCTAATTACTAATATAATCTAAAAAAAAACTATGTAATATATATATATATATATATATATATATATATATATATATATATATATATATATATATCCTTATGTCTGCTAATGTATCTTATTGCTTGCTTTTATCAACAAACATAAGGAAAATAATTACTCTCTCGCAACATGTTTACAAGAAAGTAATCTTCAAGATGACATAAGGGCTTAGCGAAGCCACGCTTGGGTTTGCTGCTACAAAAGGAGACTTCTATAAATAAGAATTAAATATAAATATGAATGCAGGCCTACTTACTAATGCAGAAAAACAAAGCAAACTACTCTAGCTCGACACCTAAGAGATAGCTCCCAAATACCAAGTGAAAGGATTTGAATAGAATGGGGATTTAACATGTTTTTTTATGATGAATATCAAGTTGATGAAGTAGTTCGAATAACTGATATCCTTGATGCAAGGCATGCTCTATTTAAAAATTTAAAATGCTAAACAAAATGGATAACCAAAACGGGGAAATAGCTCACACAAATTCAACGACCATTAAATCAATTAATGATGATAAATTTTTGAGTAAACAGTTACTCGTAAATTTATTTAAATACATGAGAAAATCGAGAATAAATAACAGATCTATCCAGTTATTAGATCAGATAGCTGATCCAATAAACAAAAATTCACGTATTTAAAAATAGTGCTACAACATGGAATTTTTGGCACAAATATGCGATGAAAGCATAGGTTTCTATTAACAAATAATTGTGTTAGAAATACAATATTAAACCTGGATCTTGTGCTATGTTTTTTACAATGAGTTTCTTCAACAACCCTCCCAAGATCTACAGTTCTACCAATAGAAAATGGAGCTGCAATAGTGCCCTGACCCCCTTTCCTCTACAACAGAGTTCTAATCTTAAAAGGAAAACCCCCTCTCATATCTGACAATATCACAACTCCTACAGAAAAGTGTACTCCTACAGTAATGCAATGAGTGCACTTTTTTGCAAAAAATCCCCCCCCTCCTCACTCTATAATTTCAGAACTCGTATTAATACAAATTGGCGGCTACACGATTTTCTAAAAAATTTTGTTCCATAAAATCCCTCATATCTCTTAGACCCTTCATGTTTTGAGGAAAATGCTCGTAGTTCAGGTAAATGTGCCCATTTTGGAAATGGGTTTTCAACAGTTTCCAAAGATTCTCAACCATTTTCTTGTAATTCACCCCACTAAATCACCTCTTTGTTCTTATACGAATTGCAACGATCTTCCAAACTGTAAGTTTTAAACCTATGAAGTAAAGTAATGCATACAAATTCTTAAGAAAAACATAAATTAATCAATGGCTCATACACATAGTACATAGAGATTTACGCTGGAAACCCTTATCTGGGAGAAAACCAGCCTTCCTCGGTGCCACACCTTTCAACTCTTCATTGTATTAATTTCACAATTCAGAATACAATATTTTAGGTATTATGTAGCTACCAAAACCCTAACCCCTTAATCTGGTATTAATTTAGAAAATCGTTAAAAATAGAAAAATCCACTTAAATAGAAAAAACCGCCCAAAAAACAATTTTGAGGCACTGCCCTGAACGTTGCGCATAACCAGGGGGGGCAAACTTGGCCCCCCTAGGGACCCCAGGAAAGCGCCCGACGCATATGACACAAACGACAGAAAAAATTGGGATCGTCAGACGCAGTTGTCGAATCTGACGTGCCCACACACACACATGCAAAGAATATAAAACATACCCAATACAAACCGATCCATAAGATCTCTCCATTTCCTCAAATACTAATGCCAAATGATAACAGATAAGATACGACCAGAATTCAATTGATATTAAACACATGTTCGTTATTAGAAACTATTAGAGAATCTCGATGCAGAATTTTCGATGGAAGCCTTCCATTGTATACATGTAAGTCAAAATAAAAACTATTAACAACAAACTTTATAAAAATGGAGTAGCTACAAAAATTTGTATTCTGTAGTTTCTCTTTAAAATGAAATAAAATGAATCAAATCGCAACTAATTCACACCTTTATCAAGAAAAATCGTAATTTTAGCATCTAGAAATTAATGAGGGAGATTTTACAAATCTGAATTTATCGCCAACAATTTTTCAAGTTTAACGTATTTTTGCTAAAGTTTAGCGATTTTCCTCTCATTGTCTGTTATAAAAAATTATTCCTCAACTTAAGATATTGTTTCTCTAACTCGAGCTCCATTATGTTTGTTTGCAAAAATGTGTTATATTCTGACCCTACTCCTTCAATATCACATGGATGATTTTATATTTAATGGTGCGACAGTGAAGGACATCCTCACTTAATACATAGACCAAATGTTTGCTGCATAAAATTCCAAATGGAAATCACATAATTCGAAAAACCATGCCATTACTAACATTTATTATTCTAGTTATTTGATCTCTCATATACATTTTTCATTATCATCAATTACTTTGATAATCAACCAAACACTTACAAACTTTGTTTATACAGGTTTTGATATGAATATCATGAATGCCATAATAGAATTATCCTAATGTAAAGTTTAAAACTTAAAACAAGGGTAAGCTCTGTAGTTTCAAAGAGTCTTCTTAATAAATTATTTTATTAAAATAGAAAACCTTTCAAATGTTTTCCGAACTTTTAAAATATATCAAAGATGATAAAATCTGGACAAATATATATCATATCATAGCTTTATCCATATACATCCAATTCAGTGGCTCAAAGGACAAACCTTGGTTTGAAATGTATTTGATATATATAACATGAAAAGTAAGATAATGACATATAAACTCTTCAATTTGATCTTGTTCACAAGATAATAATCAAAACAACTTAAAAATGAGGAAATTTTCATGAAAACTATGTGCCAACAAATTTTGAATTTCATGTTCGAAATCATGAAATTGAAAAGGATGATGAGCATAATCTATATAAGAAAGGGTCAAAATTCTAAATACCTTCACAACAAATACATCAATGTCTAGTGTGAAATCACAATCACAAACATATTTACAAAATTAAATCAAAGAAAATTAAACTAAAATTTTAAAAATAAAGGGTCACAAATTTCTCATTAAAAAGGAATGAAAATTTGAGAGTGTTCTTTCTCGCCACAAGAACACAATATGAATCTTATCTTCTTTATTTCTCTGCTCAGAGACAACAAAAATGTTACAACCACCAGTATAAGTGCTTCCCAACAACTTGTACATATTTCCACCTCGAACTCCCCTCATCAACACCATTTCTCCTCTAACCATCTTGCAAATTCCATTTTCCAATAAAGTATCCACACCTATATCATCCAACTTACATACAAATATTAGGATCCTAGATAGATATGGAATGTGCAAAAATCCAGGGAGAGTTCTAATCCTTCCATCTTTTAGAAACAACTTAATCCTTCCACGTCTTATGATTTTGGATGTGGAGTCATCTCCTAGGAAGACATCACCACCATCATACTTTTCATATTCATTGAACCACTCCCTGTGAGGAGTAATATGAAATGATGCACCTGATTCGATCAACCATACATCATGATCTACATGTGTACCTATCAATGCCAGGTAAACATCACCTCCTTCTTCTATGAAGGTTTTTGCCTTTGTGGAAGAGGAATCATCATATCCCTTGGCTTTATAAACTTTCTTAGACCTGCAATCTTTCTTATAATGCCCAACTTTACGACATTTCCATCATTTCCTCAAATATTTTTTTAGGGATCTAGATCTACCTTTATATTTAGATCTCCTCCCCACCGCCACCCCCCGAAGACTTATTTGTATCCCTATCTTTGGGATGACCTCTTACAAATAAAGCATATGTGTTATGACTATCCATGCTTTTCCACCTCATCTCTTTCGATAACAAGGATGAAACCACATCCTCATACTTCAATGAAAATTGGGTAGTACTACCAATTGATACAACTGTATTATCCCAGGATTCTGGTAAAGAACACAACAAATTAATACACTTATCTTCTTCTAAAAGCGTAATATTAATAGATCCAAGTTGACTTACCAGAGTATTGAAGGAATTTAGATGCTCTGTCACAGAATCCCCATCTTCCATCCTAAGATGATACAACTTATTTCGAAGAAACAACTTGTTTACCAAGGACTTTGACAGATACAAACTCCCCAACTTTTCCCATAGTTCCTTGTCTTTAGAATCTCCTAACACATTCAATCACAAAGAATAATATAGGTAGAGCCAAATCATACTCCTTGCTCTTCTATCTAGCTTCTCCCAATCTTCTTGTGACATACGAGTAGATTGAGTACAAGTAGTTTTCGTACTAGTAGTTTGTGTACTGGTAGGTTGTGTACTAGTAGTTTGTGTACCAGTAGGTTTTGTACCAGTAGGTCGTGTACCTGGATCCACAACGATCCATTGTTCTCTGTCTACAAGAAGGTCCTCCATATTGATCTTCCATAACTCAAATGTTTTTCCATTGAACTTCTCAATATCGATTCTAAAACTACTTGACATTCTCTATCAACACATGAATCACCACTGCAAAGCTTGCACTGAACCCAAGTTTATCACAGACCCAATATAAACTTGATCTATCAAGACCCATCCAAACCCTCAGTAACACAGGCATCCCTCTGAAGCCAAAAATGTTCTTTGATACCACATGTAAGTTTTAAACATGTGAAGTAAAGAAATCCATATATAGTCAAAGCAAAATAGAAATTAATCAATGGCTCACAGATATAGTACATAGATATTTACATTGGAAACCCTTAACCGAGAGAAAACCAATCGTCCTTGTTCTTGCACCTCTCAACTCTTCATTGTATTAATTTCACCATTCACAATAAAATATATACACAATATTTTAGGTATTCTGAAGCTACCAAAATCCTAATCCCTTAATCCAGGATTAATTTAGAAAACCTCTAAAAATAGAAAAAAAACGCATTCATCAAATCTGATGCACCCCCCACATACATGCAAAAAATATAACACGTACCCAAAAAAAATTGTAATCTTTTGTTACTTTTCTAGTTTCTTCTTCTTCATATGATGATGACAATGGGGATGAAAATCCACCTTTTCCTTCTCACCTTCCTTTAGAAGTTTCCATTGAACATGAACTTTCACTAGCACCACCGCTTTTGAGATGGGTTCGTTCAACATGAGAGGAAGCTAGTGATCTTGTTGGTGATCCTTCATATCATCGTCAGACACGTTCACAATTACAGTGAGCCTCTTCTCTTTTGGATCAAGTTTTAGAGACTCTTGAAGCATAATTTTCAAATTCAAGGAAATGGACTTTACCCCTAGAAATAGTATCAATTTGTTACCTCTCAAACCTATACTTCAAGTTATAAAGTTTGAAATAAGTACAGCCTTAGGGGAACTCAATAAGGTTACCCAATGTCACTTCAGTGACACTTCCTCTCACTTTAGATTGGTTACCATCCATCACACTGGAGGGAACCATAAGAAAGGTTGTATTATTCTTATATATAAATGGATAAATCATAGACTAGTGTCAACCCAATTGGTAGATGGACTTAGGGTAAGATTTAAGTGACTTCAATTACAGTGAATGGAGGAATAACTAGGATATTAAATTTCAATTTGGTTTAGCTCAGGTGGTTGGGAGGAATGATTGTTATCCTCCCCACCTAGGTTCAATTCCCACAAGTGACATGTCGAGCTCTTAAAAAGTATATTATTGTAATGGCTTCGAGCCTTGTTGTTGACCAACCTTGTTCCTTGAATATTATAGAGTTTACCCTAGGTACCATCCTTGAAATGAGGGGAAGTACTTGGTGGTTTTACCCATGATTTATAACTTGGAAATATTTAATGTCAATTGGGATTATCTTGGGTGATTGGGAAGAATGATTTTTATCCTCCCCATCCAATTTCCACTCCTGCAAGTGACATTTTGAGCCCTTAATGAGTATATTATTGTAATGGTTTCCAACCCTATTATTGACTAGCCTTGTTCCATGAATATTCTAGGGTTTACCCTGAGTATCATCCTTGAAATGAGGCAAAGTACTTGGGGTTTTTCCTTGGGTCTTGTAATCTAGAAAAAAAAAGTAGGCTATTAACAACATGCACTAATTATCCAAATAGTCTTCAACAATACACAAACATAAAGAAAGGGCCCTTCCAAAGGTGATCCTTATCAAACCATTATATATCAACAATAAATATGTGTGATCATTGATAAATAAAGATAGAAGCAGGGTGAATCTGTAGATTTTAAACTTGTACACTATTTACTGCAAACAGATTTTTAGTAAAAGAACAGAAAAGATACAATGGAAAATACAAACATTACACAAAGATTTTTCCCTGAAAACCCAAACCGAGAAAGCCAACATATTCTATATCCATTCATAGTGATACATTATTTACAATACACTATACATATAGGAGCCAACGGCATCCAAAACCCTAACCCAATGACCTAGATTAGTCAACAACCCTAATTCCTTAATCGGAAA
This sequence comes from Picea engelmannii, assembly GCA_009831015.1. Classification (NCBI taxonomy): domain Eukaryota; kingdom Viridiplantae; phylum Streptophyta; class Pinopsida; order Pinales; family Pinaceae; genus Picea; species Picea engelmannii. The sequence goes on along the minus strand of ML811556.1, from coordinate 88,028 downwards.
TAGAAAACCATTAGCAAAAAACCATGTGCCAAAAAAACACCTAAATATGTGACATGTTTCCTGAGGCAGAAAAAAAAAATCGGGGGCATTGCCCCTGCACCCCCTCTAACCCCCCTGCGTGCTCAGCGCAACGCAGACACTACTACTCGTGCAAAGAATATAACACATACCCAACATTCTCCCACTTGTTGTTTTCTTTGCATACAGGGGGTTACAGGGTTACATAGTCAACAATCCAGGGCAGTAATGCCCATGGATCCTCTACACCAAGAGCACTTCTCAGTGCTCATAGATTTTGTTAATGATTCTGCAACATTCTTCAAAGTGTTCACCTTCATCAACGATACTTTATTTTCTTCAATCATGTCTCTCACAAAGTGATATTGGATATCAATATGCTTTGTCTTTGAATGATAAGTCGGGTTCTTCACCAGAAAAATTGTGCTCCGACTGTCACACTCTATCCTTCTAGCTTGTTGTACCAACCCAATACCTGAACACAATATTTGTAACCATACTGCTTCCTTACTTGCATGAGTGGTTGTAATGTATTCAGCTTTTGTAGTTGAAAGTGCTACTATAGCCTATCTTTTTCTCATCCAACTTATTGCTCCTCCAAACAGGTTAAACACATACCCACTTGTAGATCTCCTACGATCCATATCTCCAACCCAGTATGCATCCACAAAGCCATGTATATCCACCACTCTATCCAATCCTGGTCTTCCTTCATAGCACAATCCATAGCTAGCCATGCCACCTAAATACTTGAAAACCCTTTTTATTGTTTTCCAATGCTCCTTCACCTAGTTTTGACATATGCCTGCTCAAAAATCCCACTGCATGTGTAATGTCCAGTCTAGTACAGACCATTTCATACATCAAACTTCCAACTGCACTTGCATATGGAACACGGGACATGTTCTCCTCCTCTTCATGTGTCTTGGGCCACTGATCCAAGGATAACTTTACACCAACAGGAATATGAACCTTGACTAGTTTACATTCCTACATATTAAACCTCTGCAATATTGTCTCGACATATTTTCTCTAATTTCACTAGAGTTTCCTCCTTTTCCGATCTCTTTTAATTTCCATGCCCAAAATGAAATTTGAAGCACCGAGATCCTTCATGTCAAATTTAGAGGACAACTGAGTTTTCACATCCTAGATAATCTCCTTGTTGTTTCCTATCAACAACATGTCATCCACATACAAGACCAAATAAATAAAATGATCACCAATTAATTTAAAATACACACAATGATCCTCTTTGCTTCTTGTGAAGCCAAGTCCTAGCATACACGTATCAATTTTTTTATACCACATCCTTGGGGATTGTTTTAAACCATACAGGGACTTTTTCATCTTACATACCAACTCCTTCTTTCTCTTCACAACATAACATTCTGGTTGCTTCATATAGATTTCTTCTTCTAGATCCCCATGTAGGAATGTTGTCTTCACATCCATCTATTATACTTCAAAATCAAATGCAACAACAACAAATAATAGAAATATTATAGAGATTAACTTGGCAACAAGAGAAAAAATCTCACCAAAATCAATTCCCTCAACCTAGGAATAACCCTTTGCTACTAACCGAGCTTTGTATTTCTCCACTTTTCCTTCTGCATTAAGCTTCTTTTTAAATACCCATTTTCTACCAATGTGATTTCTTCCAGTCGGCAAATCCACTAGATCCCAAGCCTCATTCTTATCCAAAGATGTCATTTCTTCGTCCATGTCCCTTTTCCATACATTTCCATCCTCTGAATCCATTGCCTCCCTGACAGTTCTAGGATCATCATCAGTAATAGACAAAGCAAAATTTGAACGGAAATCAGATGGAGTATACCTTTTCGATAGCCTTCTTTCTCGAACCGATATCCTCAATACTGGAGTATGAGGATCTTATTCTTCTGATTCTTGTTCTTCTATAGAGTATGATTCATCATCCTTTAAATCAAACTCTATTTTCTCCGGTTCTTCCTTACTTGGTAGGACTTCCTATTTAACAACATCCTTCATTTCTCTAAATACCACATCTCGGCTATACACTACCTTCTTAGTTTATGGGTTCCAAATCTTATAACCTTTGAGACCATCTTTATATCCAATAAAGATACACTTGTCATCCTTCTTATCTAGCTTACTCTTGTTTTCCTTTGGAACATGAACATATGCATCACAACCAAATACCTTGAGATGTGTAAGAGAAGGTTCCTTACCAGTCCATACCTCTTGTGGAGTCTTGTCATCCAACGCTGATGAGGGTGATCTCTTGACCAGATAACATGTAGTACCCACTGCCTCTGCCCAAAATTCTTGCCCTAACATGGCACCACTGAGCATGCACCTTGATTTTTCCATCAGCATCATGTTCATCCTTTCTGCAACTCCATTTTGTTGAGGTGTGTATGGAGTATTCTTCTGCTTTTCTATACCCCACTTCTTACAGAATTCTTCAAATTCAGTCCCGCGGAAATCTCGGCCATTATCTGTCCTCAACACCTTAATTATTTTCTCAATTGGATTCTCAACAAGAGCCTTAAACTCTTTAAACCTATCAAAGACTTCATATTTCTTCCTGAGGAAATATATCCAAGTATTCCTCGAGAATTCATCTATAAATGAGACATAGTACACATATTTTACCAATGATGGGACCGACACAGGTCCAAAAACATCATTGTGAACTAGTTGTAAAATCCCTTCTGCCCTCGTTGCACAAGAGGGGAATCTTACCCGATTCTGCTTCCCATATAGACAATGTTCACAGAAATCAAAATCCAGAGAGAAGTTAGACATACCTTCAACCATACCATTACCGTGTAGTAGTCGAAGACCCTTCTCTTTGATATGCCCCAGTCTTTGATTCCACAACAAAACCTTTTCTTCAGAGACTGTACGAGTTCTTTCTTCTTCAAATCCAATATCAGGAACAATGGAACTATTACACCATCACTAATAGTGATTCCTTGCAGCTTAAACGGATTTCCAAACCAAACTCCCTTTAGCAACACCATTGCTCCCCAAACCATCCTGCAGGTTTCCTTTTCAAATATTGTTTTTACCCCTGCATTGTCCATTTTTCTTACAGAAATCAAATTTTTGGCCAAACCTGGGATGTTCATAACACCAGGAAGTGTTATAATCCTTCCATATATGAGTCTCAACTTGAATTTTCCTCATCTTATGATTCTGGTTGTCGAATCATCACCTAAGAAAACATTACCTTCATCATACCTTTCATATTCACATAACCACTCCCTATGGGGAGTCATATGAAAGGATGCACTAGAGTCAACCAACCATGCCTCATGATCTGCATGTGTGCTTGAAGAATCCAAGTACACATCCCCTCCTTCTTCCTTGGAGGTCTTTTATTCTGTAGAAGGAGATTCTTCAGATTCCTTCTTTTTATCAACTTTGGATCTACACTACTTCTTGTAGTGCCCTTCTTTTCCACATCTCCAACATACATTTACAAACTTTCTAGGAGATTTAGATCTACCCTTAGACTTAGATTTCCCACTTAAGAACTTAGATCTATTTCTTTCCTGGGAACGTCCTCTTGCAAATAATGCGTATGTGCTTTGTCCTTCCATATTCTTCCGTCTCATCTCCTCCGACAACAAGGATGAGATCACTTCATCAAACTTCAAGGAAATTGTATTACTACCTATGGCCACAACCAGACCATCCCACGATTCTGGTAAAGAACACGGTAAACTGGTGCATGTATCTTCATCTGAAATTTTAATATCAATAGATACTAACTAACTTACCACAATATTGAAGGCATTCAAATGCTCTGCCACTGAGTCTCCATCTCTCATCCTCAGGTTATACAACTTCTTTCTCAGGAATAGGTTATTTACTAGGGACTTAGACTGATACAACTTCCCCAACTTTTCCCATAAATCCTTGGTCATAGATTCCTCTGACACATTTAGTAATACCGAATCGGAGAGACATAGTCGGATTGTTCTCTTTGCCTTTCGATCCAAATTTTTCCAGTCATCTGTTGAAGTTCCTGTAGGTGCAGTACTTGGATCTATTGCGATCCATTGATCTCTATCCACCAACGAATCTTCCATCTTGAGCTTCCACAACTCAAAACTTTTCCCATTAAACTTCTCAATCTCCATCTTCGAATTGCTTGCCATTTCTTTTCACCTGAAAAATCAATACCAAAGATCTCCCATTGTAACAAGGATTATCATAGTCTCGAGCCAAACCCTTGACCACAAAGGTGTCCCCCTGAAGCCAACAAATCTCTGATACCAAATGTAGATTTTAACATTGTACAATATTTACTGCAAACAACTTTTCAGTAAAAGAACAGAAAAGATACAATGGCAAATACAAACATTACACAAAGATTTTTCCTCTGGAAACCCAAACTGGGAAATCCAACATATTCTATATTTATTCATAGTGATACATTGTTTACAATACAAGATACATATAGGAGCCAAAGGCATCCAAAACCCTAACCCAATGACCTGGATTAGTCAACAACCCTAATTCCTTAACCGGAAATAGAAAACCATCGACAAAAAACCATGTGCCAAAAAACCACCTAAATATGTGGCATGTTTCTCGAGGAAGAAAAAAAAATAATTCGGGGGCGTTGCCCTTGAACCCCCGCATGGGGGGCTTCACCCCCCTACACCCCCCAAGGGGGGGCCTAGC
>ML811556.1:59079-73084 GCA_009831015.1 Picea engelmannii | reverse complement strand
GAAGAAGATGGAGGAGAAAAGAGGTACAAGGCTAGACTTGTTGTAAAGGGGTTTTCACAAAAGAAAGGTATAGATTTTGATGAAATATTTTCTCCTGTTGTTAAAATGACTTCAATTAGAACTATTTTAAGTCTTGTGGTAGTGGAAGATTTGCATCTTGAACAGTTAGATGTAAAAACAACTTTTCTCCATGGGGATTTAGAGGAAGAGATTTATATGCAGCAGCCACAGGGGTATGAGGTCAAAGGGAAGGAGAATTTGGTATGCAGGTTGAATAAGAGCTTATATGGCCTAAAGAAAGCTCCAAGGCCATATAAGCTTATGACAGAACATGGTTATAGTAGATGTCATTTTGATCATTGTGTTTATTTTAAAAGGCTAGAAAATGGAAGCTTTATTATCTTGCTATTGTATGTAGATGACATGCTTGTTGCAGGGTCTAATATGCAGGATATAAATGTGCTCCAGAAGAAATTAGCCAATTCATTTGCGATGAAGGATTTGGGTGCTGCAAAGAAAATCCTTGGTATGAGAATAACAAGAGACAAGAAAAATTGCAAACTGACATTGTCTCAGAGTGAGTACACAGAGAAGGTGTTGGAGAGGTTTAGAATGAAGAATGCAAAACCAGTTAGTACACCTTTGGCCAACCATTTCAAATTAACTAAGGAAATGTATCCCAAGACACAAGAGGAGATAGAATACATGTCCAGGGTCCCATATTCATCAGTAATTGACAGCTTGATGTATGTAATGGTTTGCACAAGACCAGATATTGCACATGCAGTGGGAGTTGTGAGCAGATATATGAAAAATCCAGGTAAAGAACATTGGGAGGCAGTAAAGTGGATTCTCAGATACTTGAGAGGTACTTCTAATCATGCATTATGTTTTGGAGGTTCAGAAACTATTCTACAAGGATATGTTGATTCAGATATGGTAGGTGATAAATATATAAGGAGGAGTACCACAGGGTATGTGTTTACTATAGGTGGAACAACAGTAAGTTGGATTTCAAAACTACAAAAAGTTTTTGCACTTTCAACAACATAGGCAGAGTATGTTGCTGCTACAGAGGCTAGTAAAGAGATGATTTGGTTACAAAGGTTTATGGAGGAATTGGGAAAGAAGCAAGAGAATAGAAAGTTGTACTGTGATAGTGAGAGTTCCATTCATCTTGCAAAAAACTCATCCTTCCATTCGAAGACTAATCATATACAGTTGAGGTACCACTTCATAGGATCCACCTTGGAAGATGGACATTTGAAGTTGGAAAAGATACACACTAGCCAGAATCCTGCAGACATGTTAACAAAGGGAGTAACCAGGGAGAAACTAAGTTCCTGGTCAGTTTCAGTTGGTCTTCAAGAATGAAGATGATAAATTTGTCAGGTCCAAGAAGGTTCAAAGTTCAGAATATACAACAACGGTGGAGTTGTTGAGATCAGTCCCAAGTGGGAGATTGTTGGTTGTGGAGCCTGATTATTTTCCTGATTCAAAGGTCTTTTACTTTCAGCCGTGTTTATACCCCATGAAGTATTTACACCCCAGAAGTATGTATACTCTTCCACGCAAGGGAGTGCAGAGGGGGGGTACCCCCTCTGCAGGATCCGGGGGAAAGCGAGCCCCCAACAGGGGTTCGAGGGCGAAGCCCTCGAAGGAAAAATTGTCTTGTAAATGTATATTGTAATTTCATTGTAAATCTGGACCGTTCATTATAAGGTCGCAAATCTAATGATAGAGATTATGTTAGGGTTTTTTTTTTCCCTAGAAGGAAACCCTCTTTTATGAGGGAAATGTATTGCGACTATGATTGATGGTGAATATTGTATTCTGAGATAGGAGACTGTGAGAGAAAGAAGAGGAAGTTACAACGGGTTTGATGTAGGTTGTATCCCTTCATATGCTGGATAATAATAAAGAAGGACCTAAAAATTTATCTGGTGGACGTAGCCCACACTGGGTGAACCACATAAATCTGTGTCTCTATTGTATTGTGTATATTCTGTGTTTTGTTTCCACATTTGTTTTATTTTATTGCTCCACGGTCCTGTTTTTCTAACACTTTCGTGGTGCGCTTTCTTCCATTTCTGATGGATGGATTTGCATGAGTGGCTTCCTCCACTCCATGAACCTCCTCATGTGGTTGATCCACATCTTGAGACTCATCTTTGGGAACCAACAGTTCCTCCTTTGCATGCAAGTCTAGCTCCCTCTCAAGCGACAAGTGCATGGCTTTCCCCTCATTAGATTTTATATCCCGCCACATAAAAATCATCTTACTATTAGGAAAAAACACACGATAATTATGGGGTGTTTCTATGTACGCAAAAAATATCCCAACTTCAGTAGTCGGCTCTAGCTTCCTCCCGGCGTTCTTGGTCACATGCACATAAACAGATGAGCCAAAAATCTTAAAATGAGAAACATCAGGTTTCTTACCAGTGAAAGCTTCTTCAGGTGTACTCATGTCAAGTACTCTATGAGGACAACTGTTTTAAACATAAATCGCAGTGTTTCATGCTTTCGCCCACAAATTCATTTGTGGCCCTTGATCATGCAACATTGCTCGTGCTGCACCCATGATCGTTCTGTTCTTCCTCTCTGTGACCCCATTTTGTTGTGGGTTATGAGGCGCTACGAGTTCTCTTTGAATTACTTCTTTGCTGTAGAAGTATTTGAATTCATTAGAGATGTATTCTCCACCATTATCGCTCCTCAGAGCCTTCACTTGCTTCCCCAACTCTTTCTCCACCAATGCTTTAAACTCACAGAACTTTGAGAATGTTAGTTCCTTCTTCTGCATGAAGAAGATCCAACATTTACGAGAAGATTCATCAACAAAAATAACATAATACTTATGTTTTGTTGTTGAAGAAACCGAGAATGGTCCACACACGTCTGTGTGAATTCTCTCCAGGATCATCGAAGCACGATTCTCCTTTTCATGAAAGGTGGAATTTACATGCTTCCCCATGGTGCAACCCTTGCACTGATCTAACTAAGCAAGTGTTCCCATTGGAAGTCCAGTAGATATTTGCTGCATGATTTTCAAGGATCCATGATGAATATGGCCCAATCGCCTGTGCCATAATTCACCCTCATCCCATCTCACCACTTTTTCTGCCTTGCTCATCATGGCAGCACAACCATCTACCTCCATCTTGTAGATATTCTTAACTTAAATCCCTATATTCTTGACTTGACCCATTGTTTTATGTCATAGGAAAGTTTTTCCATCGCTGAAAACAATGTCATAGCTTCTATCCTCCAACATTACTATTGAGACCAAGTTTTTCTTCAGACCTGGAACATGCATAACATCTTTCAATTAAAATGGTTTACGTGACTCCCTCTGAAAGGTAATGGTACCAATGTTAGTCGCACTGTATCGTCCATCGTCACCCATCTCTATATGCATTTTGAGATCTCTCTCCTCCAAGTCACTGAAAATCTCCTTATCTCCCGTCATGTGGAAGGAAGTGGCACTATCCAAATACCACACCAATCCCAATGCACTTGACGCCATGCATGCAATCAAGGAGAATTCAAGTTCAAATTGCGAGGCAAGGGCCTCACCAGCTACAACTCCAACATCCTTCTTATTCTTCTTCTTCTGCAGACAGTTAGTAGTGAGATGCCCATGTTCGTGACAATGAAAACACTTCACTTTGGACAAATCCAGCTTCTTGCCTTTAGACTTGGATTTTGAATGGAATTTGTTCCCCTTCCCTTTCCTTTCCTTGGAATCCAAAGCACAATCCTCTTCAACATCATGCTTTGATGAAGATCCATCTCTGGTGTTCCGATTGAACTCCTCCTGTACTAGATCCGACCATAGTCGTTCCCAATCTGGAAAATTTTCCCTTCCATTGACAGAGTCTTGATAACTATGCCAACTCTTGGGAAGTCCTAGGAGAGCCAAGATCACAAAATCATCATCAACGACTATTATTCCCACACTCCCCAACTCATCCTGACATTGGAAAAACTTCGTGAGATATTTTGGAATGGAGTCACCCTTCTCCATATTGATCTTCTTGAGTTTATCTTTGAGCGCCAATTTCCTATGGTCGTTGATGTTTTGGAATATATCCATCAAAGTCTTTCACATTTCATATGGTGTGACTTTCCCATGGAGGCTTGAGACAATGTGGTCTCATACTCCTTCCAACAAGATCCTCCTCACCTTTTCCACTTTCTTTTGCCATGCATCAAGATTTGCATCATCTGGCTTAGGAACATCTTTGTCAATGAATTCCTTCAAGCCATTATATTCGAGTACTGCCTCCATCCTGTCGTTTCAAGAAATGTAGTTTGAGATGCCCTCAAGTGCATACTCTAACCTTAATCCATTGAAATCCATTTCGATATTGAATCAGCTATAGCACCAAGAAAGTCTTTCTGCAAATTCGAATTCTATCCAATCACAAACTCAACTTCTGCAATTTCTTGTGCTCTGATACCATATAGAAATTTTAATACAAATTATGTATTTCCTGTGTTCTCCTGATCTAACAATTATATGCCACTATTAAATACAGAATAGCTTCTACTAATATTCTTGCAGAATTTAAAACATGTTCGCCAATTGCAATATCAAGAAGAAAGATCAATCACACATAACATAGATGTTTTACCGGGAAAGCATAAAGCTAAAAACCCTACTATCATATATTATGTATATATCATGGATCATGAAACAAACTCATACAAAACTCTAATCCAAGAGCTCTTAGTACTATATACAATCGTCTCACATTGTCATACAAAAATTGACAAATTCATGTGCCAATTTACTGCTTCCAGACAACCTGCCTCCTCTGCGCAATCCCTCATAATGGAAATCCCTTCAAAAAAAATTCCTCTTGCCTAGGTTGCGCATTCCTCATGGGCACATACACTGTGTGTGTGGTTGCATGAGTGCACTCACTAATGTCACAATTGATAGTCAAACTGTCCCTTTCACCTATTATCTCAACTGGGTCTCCACTGGATCTGACATGCATGTAGTTAACAATGGTAAATCTTCAGTTGCATGTGAGATCATTGATTGTGAATGAATTAATAATTAATTCAGTGATCTAAGTTCAGTTACAACTAGTACAACTGAGATTAACTCACTTAACTGAGTTAAACTACTTTAAAAATCACATAACTACACATCCAACCCTGTTACAACTTCGAATCACTCAGTTACAACTAATTCGACTTGCATGTCCCACCAGTCAACCTTTGAACTCGAATTTCCTATAGCTAACTGATTTTCCACTTTAGTTAACTATTTCCAAGTTCTCATTGAGAATAGACTAATATTTATTGTCTAACTGTTATTAAGGGATAATAATAGTCGAAATACATCTATAAATAGAATTTTCTCACCATCTATAAATAGAATTTTCTCATCATCTAAAAATAGACTTCCACCTAAAAATAGCCTAAGGCTCCATCCTAGTGTAGGTGCATAATTTTCACTAGGATCTTCTTGTTGAATCTCAACAACCAGGCCCAAATAATCTATCAAGCTCTTTTCAGTGATATGGGGATATTTTTTCCTATAGATATTGGATATTTCTTTCATTCTCTTGAAATTTTGCCCCTTATATGTGATTTAGCCTAGTAATAATTCATTACTATACCATCTCAACTCATAAGTGGTGGAAGGGCTTGGCTTGGTGTATTGGGTCACGCTGCAAGAAGGACATCACCTAATCCAAGATTTATACTACTACCTTTCAAGGCAGGGCCAATCAATTGGACCATGCCACCATCAATGACTATTCATATATTGGCCAACCCATATCTCTAAAAAACAATGGATCTATAGATTTCTCACCACCAACACAATGATGACATCACTTGTTGATTGTTGCACTCACCCACCAAGTCAAGAAGAGAGATAAAGGAATTAATCAACGTGGTTATTACTTATATATAATAGGGGTGAAATAGGCTTGCTATTATTTTGAGACTACTTCCTATCCTATGAATAGATGAGATAGCACAATGCCCAATCCCATCATAAATTTTGCATAGCAAACCAAATAGACAAGAAATTCATTACATAACAACCCATGCTCAAGAGTCAAATCAAACAGAAGCAATAAATTGGTTATCTCTACCAATATCTAGCACCTCCATAACCAACTAGATATATAGCACATCAAGTAGTCAATACATCCATATTGATAATGCCTCCATCACTCAATCCATCCCACTCAAACAATCTCTTCACCCATCAAACACAATCACCTACCCCTTTCCCATAACACAACACAACATAGCTCGATATTCTCTTTTCCTCAAATTGCTATGCCTCACATCTTTTCTTACCTTATTTATATTGTGCCCTTCCTTATATATAAGATATTTACGGTTCGAGAAAATAGAAAACATACCTTACCTGACCAAGTGTAGCAAAGGAAAGGGTAGATCCTGCAGGCGGTAAGCCATGGAGCTATGTCCTGTCTTTTTGGTATCTCTATTATAACAAGATTTGCCTCACCATTGCTATCTTGCACAGAGGGCCTTTTTCCATTTCCCTATGCAGACTTGTCATCCATTTTTTGATGAACCCAGAGCCAAAAATATAAATTTTTCCACATATACGTGCCCTATCTGCTATACAGCATGTGTATTCGCAGGTTGCTCCACTACAACCCGCATACATCAGGATTTGTGCCAGAAAATACAAAAATAAAGTCAGGTTTCCATGTCACAACAAGAGAGCTCTGATCCTTGGCCTTCCACATACTGGAAACGTTCCAAATCATCCCTTCAGTTGCATTTCGAAGACTATAAAAACACAATTTCAAGCTATGGAAAAGAGGAGAAAGAATTCAACTTTGAGAGAAAAGTTACTCTGGAGAAATTACTTCATATTGAGTCTGCATCCCTTTGTCCCTCAACTCTGAACACAAAGTTCACCCCCCAAGATCTTTCCCTATTTTTGAGAGAACCTCATTGTCTCTCTCCTATGAGCTTGCCTTTGGTAGAGGATTGAAGTGGTGGAGGCCCAGTTGGAAGGAACTTGGTTTCTTGGTTTCGAACTATGCCAACACGGAAGTCTGTAATGTTGTCACTTCTGCTGATCAGTTATTAATAGAAATACTCCTTTCCCGTCCTATTGGTATCATACAAATATATGATTATTATCCATGGGCATGTTTGTAATGTTAATTAATGGATTATGTTATCTAATGTGCTAACCTCTTTATATTATCACTATGTACTTGCTCTTCTTGTTTGTTGAGAACTTGTTGCAGGTATAAAGCTTTGGGTCAAAGTGCTCAACGGTGGAACATCATCGAACGTTGGATCGAGGTAGGTCTCTTTCTTATCTTGCACATTAGTTTATATGGCATACAATGGAATTGAGTTGATTTTTGCAGTCATACCTGTCTGTTATGGTTTACCCTTGGCCATAGAGAGTTTTTCCCTCGTAATAGAATTGGCGACTCCACTGGGGAGAGATCTTCCTTCTAAGGGTTGAATTACTTTTTCTTCTTGCATTGCTCTTTTTCCTTTGTGTTTTTTGTCGTATCACTGCTTGACAGATTCTGTTCACTCTGGGTCTGATTTTTCATCCTTTTTCCCTTGCCTGGCCTTGTTTTAAATCTTGTACATGCCTTTTTCCTTGACAGTCATGTATACACGCATGTTGTCTCACTGCAAGATACATATATACACACTTTTCTCCTGAATAGTCGTGTACACCTTATATCCTTGCTTGGTTTCTTGGTTTGGTGGTTGTTGGGTGGGATTTGATGATTGTTGTGCCTTCTTAGGTCTCTGTAGTGCCTGTTGAGCTTCTCTGGGTTGACAGGAAACCTGTTTGGAGTTGAATTTTTGGGCATAGTCTTTCTCATCATTTTTCATTTTTTATTTGTCCTTGTACTCTGGGTTGTTTGCTTGGCTGCTTGGTATTCTGCATGAGTTATTTCTTTTATACATAGTATAATTTTATATATCAGGTTGCTTATTAGTCCATGCATTTTCTTTTTTAGTATATTGAAAATACAAAAAAATAGGCATTTTACATTGCTTGGCATTTTTATCTTTTGAATCTTTATCGTTAGCTTTGTGCATTTAATGAAAGATTTCATTTTACTTTTGAATTGCAGAGTTGAAATTGAAAATTGCACTATTTTTATACACATATCATTCATTGAAAAAGTTAAAGATAGACTTTGCATTATATTCATATTTGTTTTCTTGCAGAATCATAACATCATGAGTTCCACTTCCATACCTTTTTGAGTAATCACGGCCAATAAAATTTACGCTTTAAATTAAAATTGATTAGTCACGATTTTATTTTTTAGGGTGAACAAACTAGTCTAGGATTTAGTGCCTTGGAATAGGCTTTTGTGAGTAAACTTCTCCAAGTCAATTAAATCAACATATGTGTCTGAGACAGGGAGTTGAGAAGTCCATTGTATAATTTGTAAGATCAGGAGGCTCCGCTCACACTGGAGTTAATCACGAGGTTGCACAAAGTTAGTTGAAGGGATAACCCCCGGATACTCGCCCTGCGTCAAAGATATTTCTATGGATTTATTCGTATTTGGGGATCTTGCTAGTGCCCATAACTCCATGAGAGGCGGTACTTTCAAGGTTTCGGGCTTTGCTACCCTGCCCATATGGTGATCCAGACTTACAACTGCTCGCCTGTGCATCGATTATACAATGGTTTATTAGTTGCTTGACTTAGGTATCTCATAGGTTACTTGAAGGGGTTATTTTGCTTGTACCCTAGGTCAGATAGGGGTCGGACAACACACAACCTTTATGGAAGATTATCTCTCCGGGGGGATCCGACCAACTGGTTGTAAGCCCATGAGGCCCCCTATAACTGATTTTGTTACCTCCAAAATTTAGCGGGGAGTCTCAGGTCCCTCTTGGACGAGACATACCTTCTTTAGCGAGGGAGGCCACTCAACCACTTTAGCCCGTTTACATGCATATTGGTCGTTTGACTCTTTGGTATGTTATTTCATTATTAGTTGACCATAGGATTTCATGCTGAGTCTTTGTTATCATGGATAGTGGAGATCCTTTTGCTCCCTCATTTAATGCTACCCCCCCCCATGACGTTCATGGGGGAAAATTCGTCCGCTTTTTATAATGGTATGCATAATTATGGTACTCAGTCAACGTCTTGGGTCTCTAATCATTTTTCTCATGGTATGTCTGATATGTCGTCGCACTTGCCATCCTCTGTCTCGCCTCCTTATGTGAATACAAGTTTTGGGTTTGGGGGCATGATGCCTCCTTCTTATCCCTCTCCGTTTGGTGGGAGTCATATCCTTCAAACGCCTCTTACGGTAGAAGGTTGGAATCTTCCTTCCTACGAATCCACTATGCGAGAAGTAAATGCCCAATTAAGCAATCATTCTACTTGTTACACTTCGTCCACTTATCCTTCTTCCGCTATGTCGGTTCCTATGAACACTTTTCTCATGGCGGACCTTCGTCTGCCCTCTGGTGTTTCATCCGGGGGGAATTATTTTTATAGTATGGGCACCCCCCCTCATGAAGTTCCTTCGTCTGGGGGAAAAATATATCCTCACATGAGTAACCCTTGTCATGTCTCTTTCTCTTCGCAAGCAGATTCCTCAGTGTTGATGCCCCTACAACCCTCTATGAATCAATATGGAGGAGGATACTATCCTGTCAGACAGGGACAAGGTGTAAACCAGGATTCTTCCTGGCCTGCAATTTCTCAAAACCAATCTTTCCTTGGACCTTGGTCTCAAATGCCTCAATTCAGCACCGCCACAAGTCCAGTCACTATGTGTCATACTGGCATTATATCACCAACTTGTGCTAGCCATGTTGGAGATTGGTCAACAACCTCTGCGATTCATGTTGAAGACCTGCAACCAGTCGTTGCAAGTCATGCCGGGGGCACAAGTCCAGTCACTGCGTGTCATACTGGCATTATATCACCAACCTTTGCTAGTCATGTTGGAGATTGGTCAACAACCTCTGCTAGTCATGTTGAAGACCTGTAACCAACTGTTGCAAGTCATGATGGGGGCACATGTCTAGTCACTGCTAGTCACACTGCACATCCATCACCAACCTATGCTAGTCATGTTGGGGATCCATCACCAACCTCTACTAGTAATGTTTGAGATTTTCTACTAGCCTTTGCAAGTCATTCTGGGAGCATGTTACCAACCACTGCAAGTCATGCCCAGGGAATTCATATGATTGAGAATCCTAGACGTCTCAGATGTAAGCCTAGATTCCTTTGCAGGATTTGTGAAGGAAGTCACCTTACTCGTTTGTGTCCTGTTATTGTTGGGATACCAGAAACGTGGGCTCACCTAAGAGCCCTTCTGGTTCTAAGGCATCTATGGTTTCACAACACTCCATTCCTTCTTTGGTTGATACAATCATCATGACAATGTAATCTTCACCTGACGCCCATTTCTCTTTAGGGGTTGATGTGTCCTTTGACCTTGTTGTCTCACATCTTGTTCAACCTGTGGTCATGTCGATGCAATCTTTGACCGACACCTCTCCTATGTTCGGGGGTGATGCGTCTCTTGACCTTGTTGTCTCACATATTGTTCAACCAACGGTCATGTCAATGTAATCTTCGACCGACAACATTCCTGTTTTTTGGGGTGATGCACCTCTTGACCTTGTTGTCTCACATCCTATTCAACCAATGGTTGAGGAAGTGGTTGTATTGATGCAATATTCGATCGACTCCACTCTTCTATTGGAGAGTGACAAGTCTAAGGAAGCGGTCACACCAATGCAATTTTTGGTCGATCTCGCTCTTATGGTTCTGGTTATATACCTTCTATGCCATGTCCTTAGCATTTCTATTACTTCACCTTCTGAACAAGAGAGATTTTTACTCTTCCCGAGTTCTCTCCCTCCAAGTCTTGACAAGGTTTCCTTTGATTGGGATGGTCTTGTGGGGTATCCAATACCTCCACCTATGTCTTTTCTAGGAAGATACATTATCCGATATAACATGGAAATGATAACCTCCGTTAGCACTTTGTCCTCCTCGACTTGTAGAGCTTTGGGTCTTCCCAAGCTTGTGTCGGTTCGTCATAAGATACTGACATTCCACAGAAGGTCCGCACAGGATCCTTGGCCTCCCCCGTGACTTGCTGCCTAGAGTCTCCCTAACAAGTCTTAGTTAAGATCTTTTCCGACTCGTCTAAAATACGAAAATATTGCTGAGTGATTTGTCCCTTTCACACTCGTTAAATTGGATTTGAAAAGTCATGAGTCTTAGTTAAGCTCTTTTCCGATTCGTTACCAAAAATAGAAAAGATCACTGAGTGAACTTGTCTTTTTCACAATCGTAAATTGGATTTGAAAAGACGTCTATTTGGCACAAGTTTATCCCTTTTTCACACCAAGTAGACTAAAAGACATAAAAAATGACATTTTTTGGCATTAAGTTGTGATTGTATTTCATTCCCTCACTTGCAGTATTGAGCCTTTAGCCCGTTCTCACTTTGTGTTATAAACCGTTTCCAAAGCAGTCTTTACACCCTCAACCAAGCAGAGCCTTGTTTATATCCTTTGCAATTTGACACCCTATACCCTGAAGGGAACATCACCCCAAGTGTCCATCTCCCGCAAGCATTTCCTTGCATTGAGCATAGGTACCTTCCACTGCTGGAATTAGTTTTTCTTACTTGCGACACTCATTTCCTCCTCTATATCATGGCATTCATTTGTTATGAAAAAAAAAAAAACGATGGATGGGAAGGGAGTACTATATTATAATTGGCAGCAGTTGTGTCGCCTTTGAACAGAGCACAAAATTATTGAGTCCTTGTGTCATCATAATTTTGGGTTTAGCATGGCCTTAGGAAGCTGATCTCATTACAGAGTTTTCTCTACCGACTGGTTACTCTTCCAGTCCCTATAGAGAAAATTATTGATGCCTCCTGCATCTAATAGTCACATCATTGCCAGATTCCACCATATGTCTCATGCTCTTGTTCAAAGGAAGTCTCTTAACCTGTGTCGGCCACTCCTCAGAAATATTGACTTTGCATGTCGGTCATACCCTCAGTTTGTCTCAGAATCACATGATACTATGGTCTTATCATGCACCCTGACCCTACTTTCATCATTGGTAGGTCACCTTGAACCCAACAATCGACATTTCATCATTGGTCATTGAATGGGTGGTTTCCCTTGTGTTCGATGACAAGACATCTATTCACACTTTGGGATTCATGCAATGTCTTGGATGCCATTAGACTTATTGGTGGTTTCCTCACCTTTGTCAGCAGTTTTCATCATTGGATGTTATTCAGAGGGTCTTTTTCGTATACCGCTTGCATTTGGTACATGTGAAAGACACACATGGTCATTGGTTCGTGAACATGTTCTTCGTTCGATCTCCACCAAATCATGAAACTTCTTCTTTGTTCCTCATGTTGACTGATGGGAGATGTCTTAATGCTCTCCTTTCAACAGGTCTCTTTCCATTGACTTCAACTCGTTTATTTTGGATATGGGACCTAGATTTTTATGAGTACCTTAAGGCTTGCAGTCATTAGTGGTAGGCTCTCTCGCCATTGATAGATGAGAATAAATCAATGTCTCCTGATCAATGGATTTCTCAAGTGTTCGACACCTACTCCTTTATTCACACTTGTAAGAATGTACTTGATGCCTTGATACCTACTTTCATTATTGGTAGGTTGTCTCGTGTTTGTTAACGGTATACCTCAATGACCGGTAATCAAATGATGTCTCATTGTGTTCGACCTCAACTCCTTTATTCACATGATGTAGACTTGCACCATTGGCGGATAGTGTAGAATACTTGAAGACATCACTACGTGGCCGCAACTTTCGTGAGTTGTTGCTTCCCTTTCATTGGACCAACACCTATTTGACTTTAGTGATCATGGGAGATCAAATTGTACTCCATGGTATACATATATCTTCAGATTGATTTTGAGACTGGTTTCATTGGGCCTTGTTTGTGACTATGACAACTTTTGGCATATAACCACATTTGTATTTGCCTATTCATGACCAGGGACACTTATTTGGTATATTTTCCACATGGATCTTCATTGTATTCTTGGCAGCCATGTATGCAAAGTCAGTACAGAATGTAATGAGCAATCAAGTTCATCCAACTGGTTCTCTACCACTCCACTCCTGGGTTATTTATAATGTATTTCGGCCATCACAGATACTCCTCTGATCTCACACATTAGGGGGCATCTGTTATAGCAAGATTTGCCTCACCATTGCTATCTTTCACAGAGGGCCTTTTTTCCATTTCCCTATGCAGACTTGTCATCCCTTTTTTGATAAATCCAGAGAAAAAAATACAAAATTTTCCACATATACGCGCCCTATCTTCTATACATCATGCGTATACGCAACTGCTCCACTACAACCTACATACATCAAGATTTGTGCCAGAAAATACAAAAATGGAGTCGGGTTTCCATGTCATGATAGGAGATCTCCGATCCTTGGCCTTCCACATACTGGAAACGTTCCGACTCAGCCCTTCAGTTGCATTTCGAAGACTATAAAAGCACAATTTCGAGCTATGGAAAAGAGGAGAAAGCATTCAACTTTGAGAGCAAAGTTACTCTGGAGAAATTACTTCATATTGAGTCTGCATCCCTTTGTCCCTCAAGTCTGAACACAGTGTTCAACCCCCAAGCTCTTTCCCTATTGTTGAGAGAACCTCATTGTCTCTCTCCTATGAGCTTTCCTTTGGTAGAGGATTGAAGTGGTGGAGGCCCAGTTGGAAGGAACTTGGTTTTTTGGTTTCGACCCGTGCCGACACGGAAGTCTGTAATGTTGTCACTTCTGCTGATCAATTATTAATAGAAATACTTCTTTCCCATCCTATTGGTATCGTACAAATATATGATTATTATCCATGGGCATGTTTGTAATGTTTATTAATGGATTATGTTATCTAATGTGCTAACCCCTTTATATTATCACTATGTACTTGCTCTGCTTGTTTGTTGAGAAC
>ML811556.1:21084-54357 GCA_009831015.1 Picea engelmannii | reverse complement strand
GGGGGGAAGAAGTAGAGAGGGAGAAGGGGTTAGGATAGGGAGAGAGGGATGAATATAATTTTTCTTTAGAGTGGGTGGAGGAGTGAATGAAAGGGTGCAGTTAAGGCATGCAGACATGAGAGGAGACTTGGTTGGTGATTAGATGGCTCTGTTCCAGGCCTTTTTCCGCTTTAGCTAGGTTATCAGCCTCAGTGTTCTGAGCTCAGAGAATATGAAAGAAGTGTAAGATGGTGAATTTATTCTTAAGGGAATTTATTCTTGAGATGAGACCATTAGGTGGATGCTTTGCTGAGGTTGAAAGACCCCCAATCTCCTTTATAACAATTTCAGAATCCCCTATTACAATTAAAGTTTGGATACTTCGCTCATGTGCTAGTTTTAGCCCCATATAGACTGCTAGGGACTCTGTTCTTTTGTTGGTTGTTTTCCCCAAGCCCCAGGAAAAATCAACTTATTTTTATCCATCATAATCATAGATGACTACCCCCGCACCTGCCACCCCTGGATTACCTGTTGTTGCTCCATCAAAGAAAAGAAGGGAGGTATGTTGTTGTCTTTGCTAATGGGAGAATTCGTTGTTGTCAAGGCGCAACTGCCATTCTTTCCTTTTGGGTATCTTCCTGGGGGGAGTGGGGGTTGTGCTTAGTGACCCCCATATGTAGTTAACCCACTCTTCTTCACTTTGTTCCAAGATGCCCAGAAGATCGAATCCAATTGCTTTGGTTTTTAAAACTTCTGTTATTAAACCACATATTTTAGCGAAGATGTTGTGCACTGGGGGAAGCTTCTCGTAGAAGATGGCTTGGTTGTGAGCTAACCAAAGTTCCCAGTAGACGAATTTGGGGATTTTCCTCCAGAGAAGAGTGAACTG
The DNA here is from genome assembly GCA_009831015.1 of Picea engelmannii. NCBI lineage: Eukaryota > Viridiplantae > Streptophyta > Pinopsida > Pinales > Pinaceae > Picea > Picea engelmannii. Next base: position 53,486 of record ML811556.1, on the reverse strand, counting down.
TTTTTTGTTTTTGAAGCTGCCAACATATCTTTGTTTCCAGGAGATAAAAAGGTTGTTCCAGTTCTCAGGGAGAGGAGGGGGATTGGAGAGAGGAAGGTAGACGAGGTTCCATAGTTGAATGGAGAATTTGCATTCAAGAAAAATATGAGTGATAGTTTCAGAAGATGTGAGACAATAGGGGCAATGGGAGGGGCCTTAAATTCCCCGTTAGAGGAGATTTTCAGCGGTTAAAATTTTTCCATGGACCAGAAGCCAACAAAAGATATTAATTTTGGGTAGCGAGGGCCCGGACCAAATATCTTTCCAAATATTAGAAGAAGGGGGGCCTTGGGTTTCAGAGAGTAGATAGGTATAACCATCTTTGACAGAAAAATATTTCCCACCCCAGCTTCGTGAGTCTGAAATGGATCGATTAGAGGGGGCACAACCAACCAAATTGTTGAAGAAGGAGGGAAGGAGTGAGCTGAGAAGATCAGGGGGGTTGGGAAACTTCCAATTGATCCAATCGCCTTCAGAATTCCAAAGGAAAAAGTCCCTAAGGTTGGAGAAGCCATTTGAGAAACACCATTCTTTGAGTGGTTGTAGGGTAGCATGAGTGTTCAGGGGTTCACAATTTAAGATACGATCAGTCCAGACATTGATTAGATCTCCATTCCCTGGGGCCTAGGCAATCTTGGCCATTATAAGGGGGGAAACATTTTTGAGGAGGCGCCAAATCAAAGAGCCCGGGAGGGAGGGGATGTTTCCATCAAAACAACACGACCTGGAGGAATGGAAATATTTTTCTAGGAGAGATAATTTCCACCAATATGAGTTGTCTGTGATTAAGCGCCAAGCTAGCTTAGATCCCAATGATCTGTTCATTATTGTTGGATCCTTGATGGCCAATCCTCCTTTACTGAGGGGTTGGAAAACTTGTTTCCAATTTATAAGGTGGAAATGTTTTGTGTTCGTTTTACCGCCAGCCCAGAGGAAGCTTCTTAGAGCTCTGGAGATTTTCTCTAGAATACCTTTGGGAGCTAGTAGGCCTGAACATTGGAAAATGGAAAGAGAAGAGAGGATTGATTTGATGAGAACAGTTTTCCCTGCAGGATTGAGCCAACGACCTCCCTAATTTTGGATTCTTGCTGATATTTTCCCAATGATTTCTTGCCAGGTTGGAGATCCGTAAGAGTTGAGAAAGATGGGAATTCCCAAATATTTGAAGTAGTTCCATGTAGTGATAATGGGAAAACCAAATATTCTGAAATTTGGTCTCTTATATGCCCTGGTATGTGCCATCCATTTTTCCTACATTTGGATATGTTCAGTTTTCCGCATGGCGTTGCGAGGAAGGAGTTGAGAAATTTTTGGAAGTGTTTGGCGATACAAATTGTGGTTGATCCCAATAGAAGGGTATCATCTACGAATTGAGAGTGATTTATTTCTTTCACCCCTCTCTCTATGAGTAAGGCAGGGAGATTACCCTTTCTTTGTTCTTCTTCCAACTTGAGACTGAGAGAGTTTGCTAGAAGAATGTAGAGAAAAGGAGAGAGGGGGCACCCTTGGCGAAGGCCTCTACTGGCCTTGAAAAAATTCAATAGACACCCGTTGAGGAGAGGTGATATCCAAGGCACGTTGATGCAAGCTCTGATCCAATTGATGAAATCTTCTAAGAAACCATATGCTTTGAGGATTGGAAAGAGGAAACTGTGCTTGACCCGATCAAAATCATTTTCCATGTCGAGTTTGAAAACCATAACTGGAGCTTTAGTTTTCTTGCTGGAGTGGATGGCTTTTTGGACTAGCATAATGTTGTCTGTTATCTGCTTGTCTTTTAGAAAACCGCTCTGATTTTCTGAAATTAACTTCGTAAGCAAGGGAATGAGTTGGGTTGTGATGATCTTGGTGATAATTTTGTATGAAGAGTTACAGAGGGAGATAGGGTGGGCAAGAGAAATTGGAAAGATTAGAATCTTTGGGAATAAGGGCTAGAAAAGTGGAATTAGTCGCCCCTCCTATTTTCTGTTTGTGTAAGGTATAGGTTATAATTTTCTTCAAGTCTCGTTTGATGATGTCCCAGAAGGAGCGGGAGAATATGATTGGAAAACCATCAGGTCCAAGGGCTTTGTCAGGATCCAAGCTCCATATTGCTTTGACTATTTCTTTCTCTGTTATGTCCTAGACTAGTTGATTATTTTCTAGTTCTGAGACTATATTTGGGATGTTAGCAAGCATGTCAATAACATCTATATTTGTTGCTTCCTCAATTGGTTGTTGATAGAGATTGTTGAAATGCCGAAAAACCTCTTCTTTAACTTGATCAAAAGAATCAATTTGTTTCCCTGTACTTGAGGTAATGGAGGTGAATGTGTTTTTTTTCCTCTGAAATTGAGCTTGCTTGTGGAAAAAAGAGGCATTTGAGTCCCCCGCTTTTATCCAAAGACTTATGGATTTCAAATGCTAGTGTTCTTATTCTCTACGCAAGGTGTGCTGGAGATGTTGTATGTGCCTCTTTCTCTTGGTTCAACAACATTTTTGTAAACATTTATGTTTCAATTTGCTTTTGTATTCTCCCAAGATGCTCTATTTTTTCTTGATTTTCTTGTTGAGGGGGGATGAATGAGTTTTTCTTTTGACGAGAATGGTTATGTTGCATTAAGTGGCATTCTGGCGAGCCAGAATCAGAAAGTTACAAATCTGAAGAAGGTTGGTGACCTCTAACAGTGCTACCAACCTTCTTGTGAATGTCTTGGGGGACCAATCCCATCTGCTTCTTGAGCTAATTCGAGAAAATGACAAAAAATGAATCCATGAGTAGATTCTCACAAACTGTGAGCACAGTAAAAGACAGAAGCAGAGCATTAAACCAAGGGGGATGAAATTTTCCCCTTAAAGTAGGGATCCAACTTTTTCTGAGAACCTACAGAAATGTTGGAGGCTGCCTCCTTTTCTCTGCGTGCTTTGTTGGTCTTTCACCCTCGGGTAAGGGGTGGAGACGGAACTGAATTGTCTTCAGGTTGAGAAGTTTCCACAGAGCCGCTAGAGGGGACTGAAACAACCAGATCTGCAGGGGCAGAGGGTTCCGGATCTGAAGCCCGAATTTCTCTCGCTGCTACTGATTCTGGGGGAGTGGAATCCGGAAGGCTTCCGCCTGCCGGACGGTCTTCCTTAACTGTTGTTGCTTCTGATTCTTGGGCTTCATCTTCTTTCAGCGCATCAAAGCTGTTTTTATTTTCTAGGGTTGCCTCTGCTGAATGAGTGGCCTTCGGAGCCTGGGGTAGTGGATCCTTTCGCCTTGGATACCTTCGTCGGTTAGTTACTGGCTAAAAATCATCTTCTTTGACTGGTCCCGGCTCCTCAGAGGCTTTGGGGCAGCTTTTTGCGAAATGACCGTAGGCATGGAACTGGAGGCACTTAAAGGGAATCTGCTCGTAATCCAGCTCTTGGATATGGCACCATTCCCCCAGGGAGAGCTTAATGGCTTCCGGGAGTTCTTTCTCGTGGTTAACCTCAACACAAATACGAGCGCATGTAAACTGATCTCCTTTCGGCTCCACACTGTCCAGGAAGCGCCCAAGCTTATTTCCAATGTCCTCCAGAGAGTTTTTCCCCCAGAGATGCAAGGGGAGATGAGGCATCCTAACCCAAACAGGGGCTGCGGTGATCTCAGCTCCTGGATTGAAGTCAAGAGTCCAGGGGGCTAAGAACATCCCTCTCGACCCCATGAAATAGGGTCCAGATTTGAAAACTAGGTCACGGTCCTCTGCCCTCGAGAAACTGAAGACAAAAAAACCCCTGCCTACTGTACACAGAGAAACGTTTCCCTGTATCAACGACTTCCAACGTTCATCAATCCATGCCTCCACCGTTTTGGGGCTGGGCCATAACCCCGTAAACTTTTTGATGAGGGCCTTTTCTGTTAGAAGGAGGGCAAGAGTGCAAGGCCCCTCTGGGGATAGCTCCAGAGAAGGGATCTCCTCCATCTTCTTAACAAACTTAGACGAAAGAGAAGGCTTGGATTTAGGTCCTGCCAAGCGGACTAATGCTTTGAATGCTTCCAAAGGATCTTTTTCCATCTCGTCATACGGATCTGGGGCCATCGTAGCAGGGCGACGACCTCTAGCAAACAAAAGGATGGAGCAAGTCGCAAAGGCAGACCACTGCTCCAAAACGTATGCAAAAACGTAGGCGAAACGCTGGAGGAATGCTTTGACGCCGATCTGTGGCCCTGGATGCAAAGTTAGTTGATCGGCTGCTGCAATCCGCGCCCCTGCAATCGAAAACCAGAGCGAGGCGGCTAGGGTTTAGGCCCTAGCCGCGATGACCTTTCGTCTCACCTCATCACCTAAAAGATAGAATGAATGAGTTTTTCACCCATTCTTTGAGTGAAAATTTTACTGCTTTGAGTTTGTTTTCCCAAACAAAGTTCGGAGATCTAGAGAAGGGAGTGGCCCATGCATTTGATACTAGAGAAAGGATGGTTGGGTTGTCCAAACAAAGTTGATTGAAGCGGAAGGGGAGGGGGACAAGGTTTTGAGGAGAAAGGAAGGAGAGGGTGATAGGTTTATGATCTGAGACAATGAAGGAAAGAATTAGAGAGGAGATAACAAAAGGGGAAAAGAGAAAGTTGATGCTGATAAGAAATCGGTCAAGGCGGGATTCTATATGGTTAAGGCCAACACGTCTATTATTCCAAGTATAATTTCCTTTTGAGGGTTTGATGTCTTGCATGTCCCAATCTAAAATGAGATCAATGAGATTTTCTGAGAAAGGATCTCTGACTTTGCTTCCACCTTTTTTTTCACTAGGATTGAGGTGGGTGTTGAAGTCACCCCCGATTATGCAAGAGGAGAGGTCTATGGAGTTTCTGAGTTATGAAAAGGAATTCCAAGTGGCCATTTTGTATTTATAAGAGTTTGGCATGTAAACATTGACCACATAAATTATACTATTATTGTCCTTGTTTTTTAGAACTGTTAGGAGCCATCTTTGAGTTTCAAAGATTACATCAGAGTTCCAAATTTGCTCATTCCCAAGAGTTGCGATGCCACCAGAGGCTCCATGAGAGCTAACGGTCGCCCCGCCTGTGATATTGTAAACTTTTTTTGTTGCTTCCATAAGAGATGAAGAGTCCATTTTGGTTTCCTAAAGGAGAATAAATGAGGGAATAACCATTTTACTTAAATCTTTTAGCGCTCTGGCTTTAGATTTTCTATCAAAGCCCCTACAGTTCCAAGAGAGAAAAATCATTAGAGGGGGGTGGAGGAGGCTCGGCTTCCATAAGCTGAGTTATCCATTTTGGTTCTTGCTTTTCTTTTTGATGTGTATATAGTGTTTTCTATGTTTTTTTGCTTTCCTTGAGCCTTTTATTTTGTAGTTGCTTCCTCTCTGACTTCCTTGTTCCTTCGTCGCCCCAATTTTCTCGGATTCTCCAATGGGATTTCTCCTTCTTCGTTTTCTTGAGTGTGTTGAGTGTGCAGATGAGGAGCTACATTACCTTGCTGTGAGGATCCTTGTGATCCCTCTGTGGAGGGGCCGTCTTCATTTGAATCGTCGATAATGTCGATCGAGGGTGGGGCAGAGGGAGGAGGAGGGTCCAGGACTAAGACTGGTGTTGGATCTTGCTTTGAAGAAGATTGTCTGAGTGAGTCAAAGGGGTTATGAGAAAGGGGAGGAGGGGGTTGGGGGGAAAGAGGGATATTTTTTGGGAGGATATTTCAGAGTAGGGTTTTGTCGTGGGGGTTCAGGGTTGGGCGAAGGACCTGAAGTTCCTGGACGAGAACCGTTATTTTTTTCACTGGAGGATTTTTTTCGAACTTTTTGCCATCCGTCTTCCTGTGGTGATGCATTGACTTCTGAGGGTTGTTTATTATTGGGGAAGTTCTTTGCAAAGTGTCTGTATTCATGATATGATTTTCACTTAAACGAGAGCTGCTTGTAATCTAGTTTTTGGATGTGTATCCTGTCATCCATCTTTAGTTTGATTGCTTCCAGAAGCCCTTTTTCTAAGTCTACTTCCACACATATTCTAGCGCAGGAATAAAGACTAGATCTGGGTTTTCCCAGGGTATATCCTATACTTTTCAGAACTTCACCGCCTCAACAGTGGAAAGGAAAGTAGGGAAGCCTTAACCACACTGGTACTACAAAGGGAATGCCATTTTCTCGGTCGAAATATGACATCCATTTGTTTAAGCATAACCCTCTTGGCCCAAAGAAATAGGGGCCATTTCTGAATATGAGATCTCTTTCTGATTTAAGCTCGAAATAAAAGATATAAAATCCCTTACCACAAAAGAAGTGATTCATGCGTCCTTGGACCAGAGGATGCCAGTTCCGCTCAATCCAAAGATCTATCTGCCCAGGTGAGGTTCATAGACCCATGAACTGCCTGACAAGTGATCTAGAGGAGAAAGAGAGAGATGGTCTCCTCGCAGAGGTGCTAGGGATTGAAAATTTTGGGATCTAATCCAATTTCTTTACAAACTGGGAGGAGATGGATCACGTCGGGGGGGACAGAGTGATCCCACTAGAGCCTTGAACGCTGTGACCTCACCTAGGAAATTCGAGGGAGGATCTGGATCCGGAGCCCCAGAGGCCATAGGGGCCGAGGTATGAGCGATGACCTAGGGATGTAGCGTCGCGAGCTTAGGGTTGCAGAGCACAACGACAAATTTTTAGTGAGCCTTTAATAGTTACTTCTCTGAGAATGATTTTTTCTAAGTATTGTTCTGAGTCAATCACACCTAGTTTCATCAATATTTATTCCAATTCAACTACTTTCATTGTTAATAACTAACATCCTCTTCCATCTCAATATTTTAAGTAAAATGGAGAATCTCACAAAATATTCTTCAAAATAAAAATATAATATCAAAACTTTATTTGTTTGTATTCTAAAAATAACAATTTCCTAAGAAAGTGCAAAAGTATGTTGATATAATCAATATTGAAAAGAAAATCCCACAAAACATTTTACAAATATGCTCAAAACATATCCATTAACCATTTGAATGCATATATGTTAAAATTTTGATCCATGTTAACTCTTAATGGACGGGAGATTATAGCTTAAAATGAATATAATGATTTAGGTATTGTAATAAATTGATCTGATTAATATTGTTTAAACTTATTAATAAAATAAATAAAGTAATAAATAATGGTAGTAGTATATAATAAACAATAAATAATTAGTAAAAGTAGCAATAAAAATAAAAATAATATTAATGATTAAATGTTAATGGGAACTTGATTTTCAGGTCAAGCAATGACATTATTATTTTATTTATAAAGATTTAAATTTGGCCTTTGTGTTATTATTATTATTATTATTATTATTATTATTTATAATGTGTTATTCATATTATATGTCTTATGATTGTGAACAAATTTATATTTTTAACTCTTTATACCAATAATACAATGATCCTTTAATATATTGTAATTTTCAAGTAGGCAAACCCCTTACCACAACAAAACTCATAACTTTTAATAATTATGAACTCATATCCTTTATAGTTGTTAACTTTTATGATCTCTAGAGAAATTATCTTTGACAAGGATGATTTTAGGGGTTAAATTTCACTCATGGGCTAATTTTTCATGGTTTTTACCAAAAACAAATTCACTATTCTAAAAATGATTCGCCCAAATTCTATAGGATAAAATTATTTTACCTTAAAAATCGCAAAAATTATATACAAACTATATAAAATCCTTAGAAATTTGAATATTGTTATAAAAATATCACCAAACATTTATAATTCGCATATGAAGGATCAATAAATTCATCAAAGTTTCTACATTTTAAAATAAATTTTCATCCTTAAAATCATCCTTACTTGATACTTATATACCCCTTCACTCTTATAAACTCTGCAAAATCATCCCTAACACATTATGACTCTAATCAAATTAACCTTACATTCATTTTTTTCTTATATCAACAACTTCTCATTTTTCATTAAACATTTAAATGTTATCAATGTGGTGTATCGATATTTTTATCTTTTTGTTTCCAGGAAATGGTACCTACGAAGAAGAACTCCAAGTGCATGCTTTAAGTTGATATGACACTCAAAAGGCTAATGCATATTGAATCGGTATGGATCTTAAAGGGATAGTGTAGATTGGATACATGACTTATTGGCATTGTGCATAATATGTAATTCATTTCTGCATAATATTGTACTTCAATATTGTGTAAAATATATGCTTCAATTCTTTACATCTTTATTTTTATGTTTTTTTATTAGAGAAATCTTATTTTTTTATATTTCCATTATGGACATTGAGTACAAAATGAGAAAACCAAATACAACTGGTTTATAAAAATTAAACCTTTCAAGATAAAAAAGTTTTGTAACACCAATGTTGGTTTTGAAATAATCTAATTACAAATGTCTTGTATCTTCTATGGATACATGTGTACATTTATTAGCCAATTCCAAAAGACTTTACCTTGTCTAGTTACATTTGCACATTTATCTTATCACTGATCACATCAAGGAAACTTATGTTCATAGAAAAGTCACATTTGTTTAGGTTAACATATGTTCATATAAAAGTTACATTTTAGATTATCTTAAAATTTGTGATTATGAAATATATTGAGAAGGGCTTCATCCCATGTTTTACCAAAAATAAAAATAAAAAAATCAAATTGTTATAAGATAAACTCATTTATATATATAAAAGAAAGAAAAATGTACATGTATATTAATTTTATAACATCATTTATAGCATATACAAAAGTTGTTTGTGCATTGGTTAAGACAAAAGGAATCAAAATTCACTTGTACAATCAATCTACTCATGGTAGATATGTCCTTACACTACAAGCAGAATACCTTCTAGTAGAGTTTTTTGTAGAGGTTTTTAGTGTAACAAAATTTGGCAAAATTAAAAAAAAAAACTTCCACTACAATCTCCTTTATTGGCTGCAGAGATTTTAGCGAATGTTCTATATAACTAAAAAAAATTGGACGGGTGGAGGTTGTACCAGAGGTTTTCTTTTTCAGTGCATTTCTTGTCAAAATGCATCAGTGTGGTATTGAAAAACCTGCATCAGTAGGTTAATATAACACGACCAACTGGTATAGTAATATAACAAAAACACCTCTGACCTGAATATAATAAAAAAAAATGCCCCAATGTATTTATAACTATTGTGCACCGGTTTCACCTTTTTCGTCATATGCAGAGCATCGAAGCTCTTATAATTACTATGCACCGGTTCCACGTTTTGCTCTTATGATGCACCGATGCACTTCAGGATTTGTCCACCCCAGTGTGATCAAGTTATAGTTATAACAATGTGATTTAAAATTAGTATGTCCTAGTGCAGTTAAGTTATAGTTATCCCCAATGCGATCATGTTATCTGGATACCCAGTGCGTTTAATATAGAATGTGCCCCGGTGCTTCTATAATTAGTACGTATTGATATGCTGGAAGCATTATTTTTAGTATGCATCAGTGTGCATAATATAGTAAAATCATCGGTGCATAAATAATATTTATATTCTTGATGCGTACAATAAACATAACACACCGATACGAAAAAAAATAGCACACCGGTTAATATTTCAAACATGAGCACTGCACAATTTTGAAACGATAAATATCATTGTACGTTATATCGTTTACATAACGATGTGTTTTCTCAATAGTACGTATCGATGTTTGTTATTATAATTAATATGCATTGGTGTGTATGACTCCTCAAAATGCATCGATGTTGATATTATGGCACACATTGTCTAGTGAGTTCAAAATAAAACAATGCACTAATATGTATATATTTTAATTCATTGTTTTTTTAATAAATTTTCAATTAATTTTTTTTCCAAAGGAAAAAAGCATAAATTTTATTAAGAAATATAAAATTACATTATGAAGAATGCATATATAGACATGCATTTAGTACCAAGAAAGATTCTAACTTATGTCGAACATGAAAGGCTAATTATTGTTAAGAAACAGTCCTCTGAGTATGGTATGATCTATCTACTTTGCTTGTTGTAAAAGCCAAACTCCAAAAGTATATTTTTGTACATCACCTGAAATTGCTCCAAAAAGTAGTAGTACTAAGAACTGTGTTGATAAGTGTCACAAGATATATTTGTCAGAGATAGACGGATGCTACTAAATCATGTTCATAGGTAGACTTCATGTATATAATAAAGTAGGAAAAAAAATAGTGTTCTTTAAACAAAATTAAATTAAGTTGGCTGGTCTATAAAAGGCCTGTGGTAATGTTCCTGACTCTAGCCGTCTAGTAACTCTATTATGTGCCACTTCCCGAGAGACATGGAAGTTCCCTCTTTAGATAAGGATTTTGCTTCTCCGTTTCTTTCCCTGTAGACATGTTTGAAAAACAGATTTGTAAATAAATGTAAGATTGAAATAGATTCTTTCAAGAAGTGAAGCAAGAATTATGTTGTGACATTTTTGTGTTTTCCTCATCAAGTTGATGACCACCATAGAGTCCCCAAATATTTGAAGGTATGAAAGTCCTTTTTCCCATGCAAATGTGAGCAAGATTTTTAAAGCCATAAGTTATGCATAGTTATTTGTTCCTTGTCCCAGTCCCCACTTTATCTTGTAGGAGTCATTTGGTGAAAGGTGGAGGATTCCCCCTCCCCCACAAAGAGTACCACCCTCTTTTAAGGCACCATTAAAATGAGCCCAAGGTTTGGAGGTGTTAATGTGTTATTCCACGACCTGCCTTGGGGGAGGTAGATCTTTCTCTTATGGAAAATGTGATAATATTGCTAGGATTTTGGCTACAATAAGCTCAGGGAGGGAGTCTTTTTCCTTGAAAATAGCATCGCTTCTAGAAATCCAAAGACCCCAAATGATGAGGAGAGGAATTTTCTTGAAGCATTTGTATCGGGGATTTTGGACCCACACCTTCCATGGTTTTGCAATGGAGGTTTTGAATCAAGCAAAATGTTTACCCATAACAATAGAAACATCTCGCCAAGTTTGTATAGAAAATGGACAATCCAAAAAAAAGATGAAAGATGATTCCCCCTCTCCTTTGCATAAGGGGCACCATCCTGGTCCTTCTAATCCCCTAGGTTTCATCCTATCCCAAGTAGGGACCTTTTTCTTTAGTAAACACCACATAAACACTCTATCCTTGAGGGGGCATTTGGATTTCCAAATCCCCTTCCACCACCAAAGAAGAACCTGTTGATGTAGAAATGACATCAGGAAAGTGTAACCCTCTTTTTGGGAGTATACCCTAATAGGACTGAGTTTCCATAGAAGTTCATCTTCTGATCATTTATTTTGATATGGATTAATTTTAGGGCCCTGATATACTCATTCCAGGGAGCTATAAAGTGTTCTTCGAGATTCAAAGCTTGGGAATTTTTCCAACCTTGAGTCAATATCATAGTTTGTTGATCATTTGTAATTCGATTCAGATGGAAAAGACCTCCCTCTTGAATTTTGTCTACTAGTTTTTAGGGAAGTAAATGTTGTCCATTTTCACCCACCCATGGATCCTTTCCCAACCTGAGAGAGTCTCCTTTTCCTACCTTCCAAGCTAAACCTTGACTAATAACATCGAAGGATTTGGCTAGAGATTTCCACATGATAGATCCATTTTGGTGACTTTTTTCGGGTCTTCTAATCCAATCCATCATTGAATCTGGATTGATGTATTTTTGTTGGATGACCTTTGACCCTAAATTGTTGGAAGAGATAAGTCTCCATCCCATTTTTGTTGCGAGAGTGGAGGAGAAGCGATGAATATGTTTTAAGCCCCACCCCCCAACAACTTTGGCAAAGATAAAGACTCCCATTTGATCCAAGGAATTACAAAACTCTCCTTCTAACTGCCCCACAGAAATTTGAAACATAATTTCCTTATTTTTTCCAACGTTCCCTTTGGAATCCATACCATAGATAACCAATAAACTGGAATTGCCTCCAGGATTGATTTTACCAAGATTAGCCTGCCAGCTCGAGATAAGAACCTAAAGCTCCAGGATTTTAACCTTTTCTCAAGCTTTGATAACAACCAATACCAGTCCTCTTTGGTGTAAGAGTTTGGTTTTAGGTGAAAACCCAGATATTTCAAACCTTCATCGAGTGGCTTTTCCAAGAAAGGGAAAAAACCTTTATAGTAGAGGATTTCTTCTGGAGCCATTTGATGGGTAGCGCGAGTAGATTTTGTACTATTTATTTTCATGCTTGTGGCTCTGCTAAAGAGGTATAAGATGGATCAAAATTGTTCAAAATCTCCCCTTAGGCCACTGCAGAAGATTAGGACATCATCCAAAAAAGGAAAGTGAGTGAGAGAAAGGAGTTTTGTTACTTTTGGCTTCCTTAAGAGCCCTGCTCCATCCCTCAGCCACTAGAAGGAAGAGGAGGAGGGAAAGTGGGAACCCTTGACGAAGGCCTAGCTTAGCTTGGAAGAAAGGGGTTGCAACTCCATTTATGATAACAACAAATGAGACTGAGGATATGCAACTCATTATCCAATTTATAAAATAAAAACCAAAGCCTAGGCGCGTAAGAAGTAATCTCAAGTACAACCAACTTACCTGATCATAAGCCTTTGAAAGGTCTATTTTTAGCACTGCCCCTTTTTGCTTCTGCGTCTTTATACTGTGCAAGACTTCCTGAGCAACCCTGATTGCTTCATGGATTTTTCTTCCTCCCAGAACACCGAATTTTTCTTGAGAAATTTTGTTTGATAGAAGGACTTTTATTCTTCTTCTTATGACCTTTGCTATAATTTTATAAATACAATTGCACGGTGAAATAGGCCTATAGTCATCCAAACTTTCAAGAGCACCCTACTTGGGAATTAAAGCTATGAAAGTAGCACTAAAGGAAGGATGGATAAAACCATTGATTCTTGATTCTTCTATGACTTTGAGTATGTCCAGGATGAAAAAATCATACAGACCTACTAAGAAATCAATGGACCAACCATACGGACCTGGGCTTTTGTCTTTTTGAAAACTTTGAAGAACTTATTTTAAAAATTATGCTTTTGTAACTTTTTCCATAAGTTCTTCATTACCTTTCTCTTGGACAAATCCGGGGAATAGTTGAGACATCTGTAAAACCGCATCAATGGATACTCTTCTATCAGCTACATACAATGACTTGAAATGGGAAGAACCAAATCTAGCCATATCTTTGAAAGAGGAAAGTATTGTTCCATACTGATCTTTGATGCCCCAGATAGTGTTTGTCATTTTCATACCTTTTTCATAGGTTTAAAATAATTTTGTGTTCTCATCACCATTGTGCAACCATAGAGCCCGATTTTTTTGTCTCCATTTTTATTCTATTTCTTGTAGTAGGTCCCTTCTGTTTTTCTCCAAGGAAATTAGCAACTCTTTTTGTTATGGGCTGTCAAAACCTCCTTTGACAGAGTCGTAAAGAAGTTGCAAGTCATCCTATGTATGGATAAAATCCCACTCTATATTCTTCTTTCTTCGATTTTCCCAAGATTTTGTAGCTATTTTTAGTTCCTTTAAATTCTTAGTGAAATGGGCAACTGCCCTTTCTAAGCATCCAAACTTCCTTGACTAGATTTAAGAAGCTCTCCTCTTTTAACAAAGTAGACTTAAACTTGAAAGGACTTGTCGATTTTCTAGATGCACCCGCTAATTTGAGGAAAATTGGGAAATGGTCAGACTCCCCTCCCAAAATGGTCCATTTTCTGAAGAGGAGGGGTTCTTCCACTAGAGAGATGGAAATCAAGAAACGATCCAACCTTTTTGCAATATAATCCTCTCCCAATCTATTATTTCTCCAAGTAGGACTTATTTTGATGGGAGCAACATCAATTAAACCAACCTCTTCCAACTTTTGCACAATGAATTCTGAGAGAGAGTCTGTTTGTGACTTGTTTCCCTGAGATTCAACCACCCCTATTGAGAAATTTAGGTCTCCACCTAAAATGAGTGTGAGATATTTTAAAAATGATTTTTCTAGAAGAGCATTCCAGAACCAGGGTTGATCTTGTATGGACCCATAGACATTTAATATTGTAAAATATCTCCCCAAATCTTCAACAAAAATTGTCATTCCTTGACCCCCAATGAAACCCAGGAGTTTTCGAGTTTTATAGTTTTTGGTTTCCATCCCATGGCCAAGCCGCCCGAGCAACCCAAACCATTTGATACAAAGAAAAACAAACCCTTTAGAGTCTTTTCCAACATCTGGACAATCGTTGCCTCTTCTCCAAGGGTTTCTTGAAGTAAAACTACATCAGGCTATGAGAGCTCCATCAACCTTTGGAGGGCGAGATGCTTTTTGGGGCTCGCCAACCCCATATAGTTGAAAGAGACCACTTTCATTAGGGAAGACCCTCTAGGGGGGAATTTTCTCTAAGGGCCCCAGAAATAGAAATTTGACGACTTGCTTCCATATCAATGGTTGCTCAAGTTTGAGCTATTGAGAGAAAATATTTTTTTCCTCTCCCTTTTGAGAAGTGGTTAGGGAGTGGTTTAAACCTATACTAGGTGGAGGAGGAGTTGGATTATTAGAGGAGGGGATCGATAGGAACCTCAAGATATAACTAAAAGACTCTTTGTTGGAAAGCAGATAAGCCTCTTGACTTTGTGAGGGGACAAGGGATCGGGGGCATCCAAATCTGAAACAAAAGAAAAGCTGAAAAGTGGGGGACCTATGGAGAAAGGAACCAGGGAAGAGGAATCAAAGCAGTTAGGTAAGAGGGGAATTTTTTTAAGTTTTTCAAATACAAGAAATTATGAGAGAAAGACTATAAAAAATAAAAATTGACAGAGAAAGGAGAGAGTGGGGGCATACACAGATGTGCTTCAACACCCTTTTTGAGCTAGGTCCCAAAAAAAGAAGGGCATGAATCCTCCACAGGTCACAAAAACTCTGCCTTAGAAGGGATAGCAGGATAATCCCTTTTTCCTTCAATTTTTTTTACATTTACTTCTTTCCAAGACCGAAACAAAGCCCATGACTGGGGAGGAGGCATAAGAACACCCTGACCTAGGTGGAAAGAATGAGTAGACTTTTTTCCATGAGTCATCCTCTTTGGAGAACGATTCTTCAAAGGAAGAATAAACTCGGCTTCCCTGTGAACGTGCTTGTGACATATATGGCATTTGAAAGGGATACCCTCATAGTCAAGTGACTGGCTAAAATGTTTTCCTTCTCGTGAGAGCTCAAGGGTAGCTGATAAACCCTTTCTAAAGTTGAGGGATACTAAAATCTAAGCCACAGACATTTTTCCTAAAGAAGCGAAAGACATATCCGCTCTCATAAAGGTGTCAAGGGTATTTCCAATTTTTTCAAAGCATTTCCAGCTCCAATATTCTGGTGGCAGACCAAGAAGTCGTACCCAAATTGGGAGTTCGTCAATACTTTCCTGATAAGCATAAAAAAAGGGGTCCAATGTTTCAAAAGAAGGGGAGTTGAATCCAGACACCATGGTTCCCATAGAATCCTGCTCACATCAATGGATGAGTGAAATTTTAACATAAACCAACCTTTTGCTAGGGAATGAATCGAAATCAATTTTGATCCCCAAATCCTTCCACGAAAAGGAATACCATTTTGTAAGAATTTCGTGACTGAAATGCCTCCCATTTTCTCGTCCAATCACCGCCTTCTCAGAAAGATATGGAACCTCAGGTAACATGACGTCGTTTCCCAAAGCCAATGAGAGCGGTTGTGGGACAAGAGAAATACTCGGATGGGCCTTCTTCCGCTTCGGGGCCGAGGGTTCACCAATTACAAAATCTGGGTTATGACTACTAGGGTTTGAATTGTTGTCCAAAAGAGGAGGAGGGGAACAAGGAGAACAGGCCTAACCAAGGGAGCACAGGGAGGATGGCAGGGCCAAAAATTCGTTCAATTCCTGAGTGTAGGGAAAGGTCGACTTCGAGAGGGAGAAGGAGGAAAAAAACTGATTTTGACCAGGAAGAGGGCTTACCAAGTTGGGTAGAGTATGAAGAGCCTCAAGTATCTTTGGCTGATCAGGAGAAATAAAATTCCCAAGAGCCTATAGCGTTGGGATCTCATCAAAAGATTGAACAAGAGGAAAAAAAGGAACCTGGTGGAGCGATGAAGAAACTAAACTCCACGGGTCTGAGAAGACCTTTGGGAGAGAAGGGGATAAATCCCCTCAGAGCACAGGATCGTAATCCGAAGTGGCAGGAACTCCACCCACATCGAACATCTATAGATCTAGGAAAGGCGTTGGAGTTGGGTCTGACAACAAAAACTACCTCACCCTTCCAATAGGAGGCGACAAATGTGACAAGCCAAAGTCATAGAAAATGCCATCTGGAAGATTCTAGATAAGATAACCATTTGTGTGGTCATAACCATAATCAACTAGCTCGTCCATTTCTACTAACCACCAGAGCACCCAGTAAGAGACCGCATGGAAGGGGAGGCCATAATATGGAACAAGAGAGGGCTACGAGCCCGAAGGGAGAAATCCTATACCACCTGTGGCTAGGGTTTCCAGAGTAGGTTGAGGCATCCTCCAAAATTAAATATTTTTTTATAATAATATTTTTTTATACTTATGTTATTACATTTTGTTATAATGATTTCATTAATGTGTTATCCAACCAATTAAACCTATGTTATTTGTATCAATGTAAATCATCCACATATTATTTAATCAGGAACAAAACATTTTACAAAATTCGACAATGCAATGAAATAAGAAACCTATTTTATTATATATGAATAAGAGACCCATTGTCATGCAAAAAGGACAATGGAAAGGTCTAGTACAATAATGAAATTGCAACCAATTTATAATTGTTATACTTATTGGTAACATGTCCTCATGCAATTGGGACAAGATGTTGAATACATTAAACAAAATCCTTGATTTTAAGAGACAAATATCCCAAGACATACAACTCGTAGTAACATTCAATTATATTGATTGGCATTCATTAGTTGAACTATAGACATTGTTCGAGCTATGTGCATACCTCATTTCTTCATCATTTGTAGGTGATATTGTACTTTGTTTTTTTAACATAATGATTTCTTGATGATCGACTTGTTTTTTATGTCCCGCCCCTTCATCTTCCATCTACAAACATAGAAATAAATTGTAATAAGTATATCTACATTTATATATATATATTAGAATATACATGATTGCGTAGATCAAAAAACATACCTTAGCACCAAGTCTTTCATAAACAATACACATTCTTTCGAAGCCATGCTTCATGAATTCTCTCAAAATATCTTTTGATGCATGCATTCCATACTTTGTTCCTACATGTTTAATACATGACAAAGCATAGTCGATGTAATAAATATAAAGTTTTCTTGTTTTTTCATTAATTATAAAACAAGGAAAGTTAAAAAACATAGCTACTTAAAAATTATTCAATTAAACTTTCATTATTCAACATATACTCACAACCCATACTTGACCCATTTTTTATCAATGCATGGGTTGGATCCTCTTTTTATGTTAGCACTTAGTAGAAGACATCCGTGGACAAGTGAAAATTAATTATTTAAATATAAATATCACGACAAACATGAAATCTTAAGAAAGGCCAAAAACGTAAATACTCATAAAGTTTGCAATAAACCATTTTACTCCTCATTGTGTTGTCTTATGTGATGAGTGGATTCTATTTGTTTTTTTTCTGCAACAAAACAATTGAAAGTTAGTATTTCACGTGATACTTAAATTCAATGTACATAAAAGAATAAAAAAAATATTACATACATCTGATGCACATTGTAGTTGGGATGGCTCCTCTTGTGACGAAATTATGTTCATTTCTTTTAACAACTTCTTCTACACTTTTTTGGACATCCCTACCAACATGTATTTGTTTTCCCCTTGTTTGTCCCTTCGAATTTTCAAAATCTCCCTAGAAAAAAGATATAAAAATTATTATTTTTTAAGAAAATAAGATCTTGGTGTGTATATTAAGATAATTTTCACCGGGGTGTCAACAAAATGTATACACCTTGGTGCATCATACATACACATTTGCATCGGTGTAGTATAATAATGTTGTTTTGAAATTGAAAACGTTTTACACATTTTTATATTTAGTCGATGCTTTATGAATTAAGAAAAGCATGAATTCCTAAGTATTATGTATTGCGTATCATTGAGCACTGAAGAAATTTAAGAAATGACGATTTCCATATAAAAGAGGAATTTTTCCATTTTAAACGCAATGGTGTGCTTTGTACACAATGTTCCCTAGTGCACGTTTCTGTAAAATGCGCATAGTCGACTGCGAAAAGGATTTTTAATAATATTTTGAATTGAAATAAAGTGGTTTTGTTAACAAACAAATACACTCTGGTGCGCTTGTTGTGTACAGAACACACCGATCACCATGAAGGCATTTATAAATTAAAAAAAAAATGGTAGTGATGTGACAGTTTAGGATCCAATGCAATGAGTGGTTTCATTGCAATGAATAGGAAACAACCATATATAAATAACCAAACCCTATAAAGAAATTGTGCTTAAAAAAATATTCTTGTGAAATATAGAAGGAGAAAACAAAAGAACAATTGGGAAATTAGGGCTTCCAATACTGAAGGTAACTATGAAACCCTTTTTTTTGTTTGGGAATGCACTGGAATTTGTATAGGAGAATGATCAATATGATTAATAGAATAAAACCATATACCTGCAATTTCTCCACTGCAAATTTCTATGTGAACTACAATAATCGCTCTCGAATTTGGCTCTTCAAAAAAAATCCACCCACTTGGAAATCTTTGTTGATAATATCTGTTGCACAAATATCCTTCTAAAATTTGGAAAACAATAAAGCAACAAATAGGGTTTTTCTTTATTAACACAAAAACTCAAATTCCTGCTCATTTTTTCATTGTATATTTCGACGCATTGATGATAAACACATGCACTAATTTTTTTAGAAGTTACTTTTTTATGTGCACTATGTTGTGCATAGTGCACTGGTGCGGTATGCATAACACATCGATTTATTTTTATAATAAATTTCAAAGTATTGATAGTAATCACACATTATTTTTCTAACTTGCTTCAGTCAGTGCGATATATAGCTTGAAATGCATCAGAGAGACGTGTAATTAATAACACACTGGGGCAGTGTGTAAGTAATAGTGCATCATAAGACAGTTACATTTGCATAATGCAAGTGAAAACATATGTATTTAAAGTTTGCGCAGGTTTTTCTTTACGGAGGAAATAACGAAGACCAGTCTTTAGTGCTTATATCAATTAAATGCACCAGTGCGTTTTATGTATACATAGGCACTGGTACATTTTCAAATGATAAAGTGCACCGGTGGGGGAGAGGCAGGGGGATACAGTGAGTGAGAGAGGAAGGGGGATACATAGTGATGGGGAGAGAGGGGTTTATGCAAGAGAGAGATTGGGGGGAGGATATAGGGAGAGAAGGGGAGGGAAGGAGGAAGAGAGTGAGAGAGGGGTTGCACATCAAATTCACATTTTCTATGTTCGAGGAGGATGTTTTTCAAGGATCGAGTAACATTTTCATATTTTGTAAAGACAAATTTAGATTTCTTGTATAGTTGGGTGGAAAAAAAATGATATTATAGAAAAAAAC
The DNA here is from genome assembly GCA_009831015.1 of Picea engelmannii. Taxonomy (NCBI): domain Eukaryota; kingdom Viridiplantae; phylum Streptophyta; class Pinopsida; order Pinales; family Pinaceae; genus Picea; species Picea engelmannii. The sequence goes on along the minus strand of ML811556.1, from coordinate 33,919 downwards.
ACTGATTGTTTAAGTGTGATATCAAGTTATAAAAGGTATTCGAAGTTATTTTCGAGGTTAGATTGTTCTATGCTACCCAATATGACAGTTTTTGGCGCAAATGCAGGAAAACAAGAATTATAATATCAAATGGCCAATTCTTCAGGTTCCAGCTTCGCCTCATTCTGTATCTTTGGAACTCTTTCAAGTTCTCTCACATTGATTGCAGTACATCTAGATTTTATTGATAATACTTTTATCTCATTGAATTTATGTTATATATGCAGGTGCAATTTAATAATTGTTCACTGAATTTTGCAGGATCAAGATTCAGGATCGAGTTCAAATGATCAAGTTATTCTCGAGGTCCCAAAATTTTGCAAGCTCTGATTAGGAGAAATATACCGCAAGTAGATGTTTGATGAAAATGGACAACTTCTTTACCCTACAAATACTAACATGTCATCTTCCAACAACTAGCCTGGGTCATTGGAATTACGTGAATTTGATCTCTTTTATGTAGACAACCTGGTAGAGCCTAAGAAAAATATGTTTGAGTAATTGCATTTTTGGATTTGCAATGGAACTAATGTAAATGTATTTCTTAATTCAACATTTGTTTTATAAAGGGGTTGGTTTCATGTTTATTATTGGGAATAAAATTTCCATTCTTATAATAAGTGTTTGGTATAATGTTTGAACATATTAAAAGCATTGTGTTACTAATATTATCAATGTAATGTTCAATATTTTTACAACTTGGATTCTAATGACGATCAACCTATCTACCATCTACCGTTTCATCCCACTATGATGTCAAGTCACGAGCTTGCTTCTAAACAAAAAGAGCTTAGAGAGGAAGAATATGGAGAATGGTTGAAACAACCACCTATTCAATTCCCACCACGTCCCGAGTCACCAATTCAAAACCTCGACAATAACACTAGTTATTCACATGCTGGGGATGAAGGCAATGATATAGAGGTTGGTATGGATGATTTTTTGTAGGATACCCAGACCATGGATGGAATGTTGTTAGATGCATTCTAGAAAAATGAACTAGGGGATGATGTTGATGTCGTAGATACCTTCTACGAAAACCTTAAATCTACTTCCACCACACCTCTATTTGGTCCACTACAAAAGTCTACAAGGTCTACCCAGCTAGGAACAACAATGTTACTGTACAACTTGAAAGCAATGTATGATATGTCATGTCAGATTCATGTTTCACAACACTTTTAAGTTAACTAACCATTAAGTCCCATAAAGTTTTAAGGAATCTTGTCACACATTGAAGGAAGAAAAAGGTTCATTTTATTCATGCTTAATGACAATGTAAAATTCTATTGCCCACTAATTGCATGTTGTTCAAAGATAAGGTACTTCCTAGAGATAATCTTTTTCCCGATAGTTGCACATAGGCAAACCAAATGATGAAAATGTTGGGTGTTGAGTACATATAATACCATGCATGTCTGAATGATTGTATTCTATACAGAATAAAATATGCTAACAAAGACATATGTCTAGAATGCGGGCATGATAGGTACCATAAATCAAAAAACAAGGGTAAGGCACATGGCCCTCCTCATAAGATATTGAGGCACATGCCTATAATTCCAATGATTCAAAGGCTCTTTCATTGAAAAAAATTATCCATGTTGCAGGGGTGGCATGCCTCACATAGAAGTGAGTCGGGAGCTATGTGAATCCCAACAAATTCAATAGCCATGAAGAATATAGAGGATACATGGCTCGATAAATTCAAGCATAAAGTACAGAGCCTCCGATTGAGCATATATTTGGATGGAGTTAACCTGTATTCCCTCCAAAACACCAACTATTATGTTTGGCCACTGGTAGTGATGAATAGAAATACCCCCCCATGGTTTTCCATGAAGAATGAACATCTTATGTTGGCTCTTATAGTCTCGAGTAGAACACAAGTGAAGAGAACAAATATCTACCTCCAACCATTGATCAATGAAATTAAGAAATTATGGTAAGGGATACATGTATATGATGTATCAAGACCCATCCCAATGGAGTGGTCTTTTACATTGTATGGAATATGTACGTACACTAAACACGATTATCCAGAACTAGGAGTTTTCTCCAGTAAGCATGTTCATCATTTTTTTATATCTGTAATTTTATTTGGCATATTTAATTTGTTGCAACTATATTTTTGACACTAGCATGCTATGTATATGTTAACATAGTAGGTATTGTAACAAAAGAGTATCATGGATGTAAAGTTTGTGAACCTTCTATAAAAACTAGGTGGTCCAATGACCTATGAAACCCGGTGTATGATTGTTCAAGGGTATTCCTCCCAAAATATGACCCTTATAGAAGAATTGCATTTTCTTTCAATGGTAAACTAGAGAGAACCTGAAGACCCAAATAATGACATTGATATATTGGAATAGGGAAAATGACACAAAGAAGGAGAAGGAAATGGAAGAATTATTTGATTCAAATGGGGAACCTATGTTTGATGATCCTGAATTTTTTGACACCTATGTTGAGAAAATGCCCATTGGGATGAAAAGGAAATTTGTATTTTATGAGCTTCCATATTGGAAGCATCTTAATATTAGCCACTTACTAGATCCCATGCATATATTCAAAAATGTTTCATCTTCTTTATGGAGGCACATATCGTGGAATAAAAGTGACACAATGGTTTTCTGGAGAGATATTATTGCTTCAAACACTAAAAGGAGACATTGGCCAAGAAACGAAACTAGAGGAGAGGTTGGTCCATCTTTGTATTTTAAAGAAGGTGATGTCCCATGTATTTTGAAGAAATGTGATCTTCCATAGTGAAGGATGTTATATTGGGTGTGGAGGAACCCTCTTTATATGGGTTGACTTTATGTCATTGCTTCACTATAGATGGGAATTTTTCGGGGTTGAAATAACATGTCCATTTGAACCTTCTAAGGGTATGTATGTTGATACATGATTCTTCTAGTTCTACACTGACATCAATAAAAATATGTTATGCACTCACATTTTTGTGGAAATTAATGATGTGTGTCTATTTTGTAGTGTCATTATCCTTTTTTTATGCGTGGTTGTGTGAACCATGACTTCCCCTATGACTTGTGATGTGCCATAATGAAATTATCTGCATTTGTATGTTGGATCACATCAAGGGATATTCATATGGCTAACATTCCACGGTGACGTTGAGAGATAGTTGAGATTGTTTGCATGTTTGAGAATGAACTTACCATGAGTTTTATGGACTTGCAAGTCCATATTCTAATTCACCTACCTGATGAGGTTGAATTACCTAGGGTGCTCTCATGTCGTTGGATGTTCTTCTTAGAGAGGTCCATGAAAAAATTGAAGGGGTTTGTTCAACAAAGAGAAAAACTGGAGGGCTTTATCACATAAGGGTACATAGTATACTAATTGTTATATTATTCCAGTGAGTACATCAAGAAAATTGACGACACAGAAGGGGAAGTCGTTTGGGAAGACCATTAAGATGAGGACAAAAGGGAAGGGGAGATACTCCAAACGAACGGAAAAAGGCACTTGATAAAGAGTAAGTCACTTATATTTTGTCAGTTTAGTACAGATAAATTGTTTACATTGAATTTGATAATATATATTTCATCCCATGTTATTTGTTTTGAATACTTTTATACATCGACGAATTTAGAAATTTTGATGCCATCAATAAATTCATTATTTAAGTTGATTATATATATTTGATCTCATGTTATTAGTTTTGATTTTTTGTATACATCAATGAATTTTGAAATGGATGCCATCAATAAATTCTTTCTTTACAACATGGAGGCAACGTGACCATGGGTTGTGTTGTATGAAGAGAAAAGAAAGAAATGGGACAGTCACAAGAAATAATTTAGATGGTTGAATGGTATAAGCATGCCTTATTATGATCATTTAAAAGAAAATATGCCAAAAATATGTCCCAATAGTTTGGTTCCTAACCAGATACAAAAAAAATATGCAGTGTCTGGTTGTAACCCACGTGGAGAAGATATGGATGAACTAAACATAGGGATTGGGTGCAACAACTCTGTAATAACCTCTCCGAGTACCACATTCTATTTATAATATTGCACATTTGAATTGTAACATGTATTATGTTTTTATTAATGCTTCTCTTATTAGACATATGATATTGCCCTTTGTTCACATTTGTACAGGTGCATTTATTCCCATCTATGTGGGAATATGGACATGATTTTCTCACTGAGTATGATGATGAAGACCACATCACACAATATTGTGGAGTGGAGGTTGAGTTTGACCAATCTAGTTGTGCTAGCCACCGTGTTGAAAAATTGATAGAGGGGAATTTAGGTTACATTGGAAAGATACAAATGATCATGCAAGTGGACTTCTCATCATTTCAATGTGTTATTTGTTTTTTCAAGTGGTGGGATAATAACACTAAAAATGTAAAGGAAGATCGTGATAGTGGGATAATATGTATTAACTCTAAAAAAATGTAAAGGAAGATCGTGATAGTGGGATAATATGTATTAACTCTAAAAAATGTAAAGGAAAATTGTGATAGTAACGGAAGAAATGTAAAGGAAGATCGTGATAGTGGGATAATATGTATTAACTCTAAAAAAATGTGGGTTGAAAGTAAGGAGCCTTATGTTTTCCCAAAACATTGCAACCAAGTGTTTTTTTACTTAGATGTATTGGATGGGAATTGGTGGTTTGTATTGATACATGATTTGAGAGTTAAACATATTTTTTAGAACAACAACGTTACAATGCCAAGCAAGGAAGATATCTAAATGATTTGTTTGGAAATTTATATTTTGGATTCCTCGTTTTATTATGGGTATCCATAATGGACAATTATGTTTTTAGTTTCCTTCATTTTATAATTATGTTGGATATGAAAATTTAACAACCATTTACAACTACCATATTGAACATACATTAAATAGATGTACAAGCATAAGATTTGGTTTTGATGTATTTTTATTGTCATATTTATTGTTCATTATAGCAAATTTATGTTGTATTGTATTAAAATATGTTTATGTTAACCTTTGAATTACTAAGCATTAATTGATATATTAGAAAGTTAGTGGTGTATAATAGTAAAGATTTATTTTAAATTATATTTTATTTAACGGAAAAGGAATATATTAAAAAATATTCAAACCTCAAAATTTGTATTGTTTCAGAAAATCCAAATTCAAATAAATATATACTTACTTTGATAGAACTTCTAAGGACAATTCCAACAAAATAATTGTTTGCAACATCTACAATACTTGTGGTGTATTTGGAATTACCAACTTTGATGGCATTCCCCACTTTAACTAGTGAAACTATCATGGCCTTCACCTATTCCACTCTATCATTTAATTTTATAATCATATAAACTTATATTAATAATTTGTTTCACATTCTCCTTTAAATAAGTGTCAATATAGGAAGGACATGAAAATTCTAAAAGAGTCTTTTTCTAAAGCCTAGTCAGAATTAAGGAAAATTTTAATGATCCATACTTATCTAAAAGTATAGAATCATTTGTCAATTTTACTAATTCTTAAAATATTAATTATAAAATGTTGGGTGATATTATTTTTAATAAAAGATTCATAGTCTATATTTGCGTAAAACATTGTGAAACCATTTCATCGAAAGTGTATAGATCAAAATGTATTATTATTCTCTATATTTATTATTTAAATTTAATTGAATAAATATCATATATTATAATAGTTGGATAATATAAATTAACAAAATCTTTGAAAAAAATAAATATTAATAAAATATAATCATTGTTATTTTAGTGAAAAATTATATCATAACTTTGTCTTGTAATCTTTGAATAATAAAAACTAAAAAAATAATGTTATTATCACATCATCAACATTATTATTAGTGAATAATTATGTTATAATGTTATTATTATAATATATGAAAAAGACATAGATATTCAAATAACAATCATTTCACTCATCATATTTAAGTATTTTTGTTTTTAAACATGTTTAATCAACATATTGTATCTTGTTGGACTACAAACAATTCACCTTGAACAACAGTTAAACATTATATGGCATTAATGGTTATAACCTTTTGCAATAACAATCCAAATTAAATGCTTTCATAAAAGTAAAGTTAAACATTATATGACAACTATAAATTTAAATGAGTGGTACATATAAAATTTCACTTAAAAACAAAGAAATTATTAACAATGTTCGTCATTAGCATACTCATATTACATTTTAAAAATCAAACAACAACAACAACCACAACATTATATGAAAAACATAATATACATGAGCGATATACATATGAATATACATGGCAAACACACATCTCAACAAAATCTGTAATAAATATGTCAGATATAGTTCTTCATTCAAATATAAAACACTTAGTATAAATTTCAATCAACACCACTACTACCTAGGTCCACCACCAGACCTATGTGCATTAGTGTCTCTACTACCAGAGGTAGAGTCTCTATCAAGAACAATTATCCAAGAAACAATTGTCGGCATAAGTGTACTATCAAGTGTCTCTATATCAATATCATCAATATATGCATCAACAATACTCGATGTGATCATAGTGTCCAAAGCATCAAAATATTATGACACATGTGGAGGAAGAGGAGGAAGAGCGGGATCAATGGATTATGACACATGTGGACTAGGAGAAAAACAATGATCGACAGATGGTGACATAAGTGGAGAAAGAGGGGGAGGAGGAGGATCGAACGTGGATACAATTTTAGACACATGTGGAGGGGAAATAGGAGGAGGAGGAGGATCAGATGTGGATACAAGTTCAGACACATGTGGAGGGGAAAATGGAGGAGGAGGAGGTAGATCAAACTTGGATGGATGATCGGTAGATGTTGTTGTTGATTCATGTGGAGGAGAATCAAGAGGAGGAGGATCATGTGGTGGAGTAGAGGATGTGGATGGCTCTGTTGATAAGCTAGATGTAGTGGGATCATGAGCACCATCTCGCAATGTATTGATGAGGTTGAAAACACCAACAATATGACGCATCAACATTGTCATTACACGAGGAAAACACCTCCATGTAGTAGAGATCTCCTCTACTTGTAATATGTCTCTATGGAGTACAAGTACCACTCTGTGTCTAGTCATGACATGACATATCTTATCTACCACCTCTAGTTAGACTCTCAAATCCGGTCTGTGTGGCATGTGAGGTCTATGTACTACACGAGGATGCTCCTCTACCTCCTCCATCAACTCATCCTCATGATGGGGAGGTGCATCCCCAACATATGTGCCAATATATGAAAAACAAAAGATAATAATTATAATATAATTGAAACAAATTGGAATATACTAGATATAAAATGTATGCAGAACAGAAGTAAAATGCTAGAAATGGAAGAATAACAACAATATAACCAGAACATTCACCACAATAGCACTGAAATGATATGAGAATAATAACATAAATAACACTTTGAATCTGAAAGCAATGTTCACGGGCCTCTTCAAGGGGGCAACTTCCAGTTGAGCATAGCTCTATTACAATAATATCCAAGCTAGGGTTCTCATACCCTCGACTCCTATTTATACTAAAAAGAAGCATCTAGAGGAAGATCCTTCTAGAAGCATAAGCTTCTACTAGGTCTTCTTACATCCGCCTTATTATATTTTATTGAAAGGCCTTATTAATATTGACCTTTATTACATCCGAATATATTGTTCTACCTATGTGTGGGTTAGGACCCTAACATGTCCGCCCCCTTAAAAATAACCTTGTCCTCAAGGCTTGAGATGAGGAAATTGTTGCAAAATGGTAGCTAGTTCCCGAGTGGCATCTGCTGGAGTTGTATCTTTCCACTAGACTAACACTTCCTTGATGGTTCTCTGATGTAGGCGAAGCTCACGCTGGTCCAAAACTACTTTTGGCAATAGCCAAATGGATCCTTCTTTAGCTAACTCTGGAAGGTTGGTTTGAATTTGGAACTTCACTCCAATCACCTTCTTTAAACATGAAACATGAAAAACATGATGTAGCTTCGAGTGGCTACGCAAAGCTAATTGATAGGCTACTTGTCCCACACACTTGAGAATGGTATAAGGACCATAAAATTTGGGTGCTATCTTCTGACAATGCTCGGCCTTGAGGGAAGTTTGCTTATAAGGTTGCAATCGAAGAACCATTTGATCCCCTTATGCAAATTGACATTCAGAGCGACCTTGATCTGCTTGTTGCTTCATGCGATTCTATGCCATGACCAAATACTCTTTGAGGGTACGGAGAATAGCCTCTCAAGTTGTAAGTGTTAGGTCAACTGCTTGGACCTTCGAGGCACCCGGTAAGTATGAGATAACTGAAGGTGGATTTTGTCCATAGACTGCTTTAGAAGGAGTCATCCACGTAGCTGTATGGTATGAAGTGTTGTACCACCATTCAGCTAGGGGTAACCATTGAGCCCACTGATTTTTCTTTTCTGAGGCAAAACACCTCAACTATGTTTTCAAACACTTGCTGAAAACTTTCGTTTGGCCGTCAGTCTGGGGGTGATAAGCTGTGCTGAGATGCAATTCGGTGCCTTATATCTTGAACAGTTCTTGCCAAAAATTTCTTGTGAAAGTTAGGTCACAATAAAAAACAATAGAGTGCAACATGCCATGAAGCTTGAATACATGATCCATTAAAATTTGAGCCACGGTGGATGCTATAAACGAGTGTTGAAGGGTGCATAAATGAGCATACTTGGAAAGGCGATCAAAAACCACCATGATGACTGATTTATTTCCTGATTTGGGTAAGTCGGTAATAAAATCCATAGAGATATCCTTCCAAATAGCAGGTGGAATCGGGAGTGGTTGTAGTGTGCCCAGAGATTTGATTGTTTCTCCCTTGTTGTGTTGACACACATCACATTCAATGACAAAATTACGAATTTCCTGTTTCATACCATCCCAGAAAAAGGAACGTTTGACCCTGTCATAGGTTTTGGTGAACTCGGAGTGCCCTGTTGTGGGTGTAGCATGAAGCTCAGAAAGTACCGTGGATTTAATCTTTGATTGTTGCTTGCTGGTAAAGGCCAAAGGTCGACCCTCTTGCATAAGGACAACACCAATTCCTTTCCCTGAGGCATCACATTCCAACACAAAGGTTTTTTTGAAATCGGGAAGGGCGAGGACTGGAGTGGTGCACATGGCCATCTTCAAGGTTTGAAAAGCTTGAGTCGCGGCTGGAGTCCAAGTGAAAGAGTTATTTTTTAGGAGAGCAGTGAGAGGTGTTGCAATCTTCCCATAATTATTAACAGACTTGCGATAATACCCTGTTAAGCCCAAAAATCCACGCAAGCTCTTAAGAGTCTTTGGGTGAGGCTAGTCTTGCATAGCTTCAATCTTTTTAGGATCCACCCTAACACCATCCTTGCCAACCAGTTGACCCAAGTATTCTACTTCTGAGGTGCCAAAAGCACATTTAAACTGTTTCAGGAAAAGTTGGTGCTGAGAGAGTAGATGGAGAACTTGATCCACATGAGCAAGATGGTCTGTCCAGGTTTTGCTATAGATGAGGATATCATCAAATAAAAATAAGACAAAAATGGAGGAGAAAAGGATGGAAGACATGATTCATGAGGCTTTGGAAGGTGGAGGGGGCATTACACAAGCCAAAGGGCATGACCAAAAACTCATAGTGGCCCTCATGAGTTCTAAAGGCAGTCTTGGGAATGTCTGCCTCTTTCATACGTATCTGGTGGTAACCCGAACGAAGATCTAGTTTAGTGAAGAATTGGGTGCCACTCAATTCATCCAGGAGGTCATCAATGATAGGAATGGGGAATTTGTCTTTGATGGTAAGTTTTTTGAGGGCACAGAAGTCAGGACACATTCGCCAAGAACCTTATTTCTCCAAAACCATGACCACAGGAGAAGAGTAGGGGATCTTACTAGGGTGGATAATGCCTGCATTAAGGAGTTCCTGGACCATTTTCTCAATTTCATTTTTTTGGGAAAAGGGGTGACGATATGGACGGATATTGGGAGGAAGGTTTTCGGGTACAAGGGGAATGGAATGATCATGAACACCACAGGAAGGAGGGAGTCCTTGGGGAGTGGAAAAGACCAGTTGATGTTTATAAAGGATGGCTTGGAGGTCTTACGGGATCGAGGGTGTCTTTGTTGCTTGCATGGCATGGAGTTGGGCGATAACACCATAATGACCTTTTTTGAGCAACTTTTCCATGCGATGGGAACTAATGATCTCAAATGAACCGACGGTGATGCCTTGGAACTTATATTGGTGGCCCTCCTGGTCGAATTGCATGGTTAAGTCTTTAAAATCCATGATAATGGGACCCAAAGTCCTTAGCTAGTCTACACCCAACACAATGTCACAACCTCCCATGACAATAGAAAACATATGGGATTTCAGGTGGTAGTCACCAATTTGGAGACGCACATTTTCACAACACCCTCCACATTTCATGGAACCACCATTGGCAATCATGATTTGGAAATTATTAACGACATGGATGTAGCAATGAGTTTCTTGGGAAATGCGGCGATGAATAAAATTATGGGTGCTACCACTATCAACCAGAATGATGACCTTCTGATACTTGATGTAACCGATTAGCTTGAGGGTTTGGGGAGTGGAGAAGCCAATGGGAGCATTGAGGGAAATGACCGGTTTTACTTTGGGAGGGTCTGAGGGAGGGGTTATGTCAGTGGATTCAGGTGACTTAGACACAAGAGGAGTTTCTACATCCTCTTCCGAAATATCCTCAGAGATGGCCATAAAATTCTTTTTTTATTTACACTTGTGGCCCGGGAAATATTTGTCATCACAGTTATAACAAAGGCCTTTGAGTTGGCGTTTAGCCATTTCATCCCTAGTCAATTTTTGGATCTTGAGTGGAGCAGAGGGAGTAGTGGGATTTACTGGTTTAGAGCGAGGGATAAAGGAGGGTTTTCGGTTTTGAGAAGATAAAACATGTTGTGCTTCTTTAGCTCTTTTAATATCCTCCACCCAACTCTAAGGCCGAGCCATGAGGACATGGGCCTGAATATCATCCTTGAGGCCACTGATAAAACACTCTCGGAAAAAGACATCAGACATGCCCTATGTTCTAAAAGGCAGGTGCTCAAAGGTAGCTATAAAGTCTTCCAATGTTCCTAATTGTTTCAACTTTGTCAAAGGGCCCAAATGGTTGGTGTCAGTGTCAAAGCGTTCATAAAGCTCTGCCACAAAGTGTGTCCAAGAAATATACCCTGGACGAGAAGTTTTTATCCATTGCCACCATTGCCAACATTCTTGATCTAGATGGAGAACACCATACCGGAGTTTGGCCAAGTCATCTGTAATGCCGTATAAAGAGAAATAATGTTCCATTTGGGTTACCCAACTAGTGGGGTATGAGCCATCAAATTTGGTCACATCCACCCACGGAAGGCGTAGGTCACGTTGAAAGTGATGGTTCTGAAAGTTATGGGAATGAGAGGAATGGTCACCTTCAGTATGTGGAGGTGAGGAAGAGGAAGGGTTATCTGTAGGGATATGCAGTTTGGTGCAGAGTGCCGAAAAGACTGATTCAAGCTGGGTGGTGAGGTCTTGTTTGATTTCCTCCATTGAGGACTGCATGGTTGTATTGATGGCGACAACATTGGCACTGAGTTGTTTCACTTCTTGTTGGGTCTCGATGAGACCATATTGCAAGGTGTTGAAGCAAGCTTCCAAGTCTTGGCTATGGGTATGGGCCATGAGGATGAGGGAACTGAAAAGGGGTGAGTGGGGTCATAAATTTTTCCAAAACATGATATGGATGAATGTGATAAGGGAGAAGAGATGAATCCAATGGAATAGGTCTCAAACAATGGTGAAAAAATTTCCCAATCTAAAGAATACTACAGAGAGGAAATGCCCAAATGCTTAACCAGAAAGAAATATGTTTTTACTTGGAAACCCGAACACAGTTGCACGACAATAGATCTTGTATATTTTAATTTGTTTATGTTTCTGTCCCCAAGGGTTAGGTGTTCAAGGGTTATACAGACAAGGGTTTTCCCTGTGCTATATCTCTTTGATATACGTGCAAAGTCCAATAGTAGTACTCGACCCAATATCTCAGGGCACTAACTAAGGAGGATAGACCGTACCCTTAGTTGTACTACCCGACTACCCAGTTACTAGAGAGTATCTTCCGGAGTGTTGTTCTCAATGACACTATAGCAGTCAGGCGGTTTATCTAAAGAGGGATTATGGTAATCTAGGCCGATCTGTACATAGGTGTTGTTTGATGCGCTACCACTTGAAGGGGTACCAACAGGGGTTACAAGGGTGGCCAACAGATGTGCGCTTAAGTACCACTTGTATTTCCTGCATGTATGAATCCCTCAACCGTGGGTTTATGCACGTAACGACAGATCTCTGTGGCTTAAAGATGCCAGAATACGTCTCTACCCTGAAAAAAAAATTTAACCCACACTTTCTACCGAGGAAAGTGCTCTGATACCACTTGTAATATACCAGATATAAAATGTATGCAGAACAGAAATAAAATGCTAGAAATGGAAGAATAACAACAATATAACCAGAACATTCACCACAATAGCACTGAAATGATATGAGAATAATAACAGAAATAACACTTTGAATCTGAAAGCAATGTTCACAGGCCTCTTCAAGGAGGAAACCTCCATTTGAGGAGATCTCTATTACATTAATATCCAAGCTAGGGTTCTCATACCCTCGACTCCTATTTATACTAAAAAGAAGCATCTAGAGGAAGATCCTTCTAGAAGAGGAAGCTTCTATTAGGTCTTCTTACATCCGCCTTATTCTATTTTATTGAAAGGCCTTATTA
>ML811556.1:0-20396 GCA_009831015.1 Picea engelmannii | reverse complement strand
AAGAGGAAGCTTCTATTAGGTCTTCTTACATCCGCCTTATTCTATTTTATTGAAAGGCCTTATTAATATTGACCTTTATTACATCCAAATATATTGTTCTACCTATGTGCGGGTTAGGACTCTAACACAAATGGTACAATAAATTACATGTGCATTAAACAAGACATAAAAATATGCGAATAGATTCATCAAAACATAATGATAATATTACCTCTCTCATTTGTTGGCTCTTATTCTATAAATAGGATGTTTGGACATCCTCTCCAATCTATCCCCGCATATGGGTACTCTACAATATTGAGGACATTATCATCCTCACTGGACAATAAATCAATTACTGCGATTCCCACCGGAATAATGAGATACTCGAACTGGCCTCTCTTGGGCATCAACCGCCCCCACATGCGCATATGCACATCAAACATAGGCCTAGCAGGAAAGTGGGGTATCACTTTCCTAATGGCATGAAACCTCTCAAAAAATAGTGTATACAACTCAGACGCAAATGGGAAGAGTATCATCCCAGACAAAACAGAGTGACACTAATCTAATGCATGACAAATCTATCTCAAAAAAAAATATTCCCACCTAATGAATCAGGGCTCCTGCAATAAACTATCCACATAACAAAGGTTATATTGGGATAGTGATGAGAGCATATAACACAAGCACCTAAATTCCTCTCTCTCAAAATCCCCTATCCACAGCTGACCACCTTTAACCTGAAACTCTGAAGCTTAAAGGATATATGAACTGACGTATCTCTGCACATATGATAGTTGAGTCTCTCCTATAACATCGGGTGGTAGAGAAAGGAAATGAGGAAAATACACCCCCGTCCTAGACAACTCAGTGATGAAATAAACATCCTCCTCTATGGGATGATACCACATATCGGGACCGACCCTAAATCCCTATCTCGCATGATCCCAGTGATGGAACAACTGTTGTAACAATGCAAAGTTTCCTCTAAGGGATATACCCTCCTCATAAAACTTTAGAAGGCCAATATACATCAAAAGGTCATGTGTATGTTTTGAAATAAGGTGAGGGTAAGCCTCCTTATCCCTCTCCCTGGCCTCCCACTCACACACAAATGCATACATCTCAACCTATCACCACCCCGCCTCCTCCTACTCTTGTCGTCGTCATATATGGTTCACATAAAAATATTGTTAGGCACATATATAAAGATAAAATAAGTTGAAAATATAAAACAAATACATATATAAATGACATGTATTTAAAATAATTTAAAATAATTTTTTTTTTTGCAATTTTTTTTAAAATCAACCAATGTGCGTCTAACAGTTCATACGCCCCGTTGTCAATGCACTAACTCAAAACAAAAACACCGCTAAGTGGTGTGTCCTATAGGACTATCAATGTTGATGTAGTTCTTTTAACAACATCAGTTCATCTTATTAACAAAGACACATCGCGATGCTAAAATTTATAGTGCACAAATCCATAGTGCTCTTTTTTAAACCAACAGCATTGATGTGCCATGTTTACCAGAGCACCAACATGTTGTCTACCGATGACGAATTTATGACATTGGTGTGATTGGTGGAATGATGGACTTCGCTAAGCTAAACTTCATTATCACAACTAAAGCAGTGTGACAAGTTACTTTAATGCACCAACATGACCATGATAGTGGAGTAGAGACGTCGTGTACCTCAATGCATTGTAAAGGATAGAGCATTAAGAATTAGGCATCCAATGAGATGCCTCGATATGAACATTTGGCCAGTCTATGTCCCGGTGCATTTCTGTATATAGTTTCGATGCATTGTATTACAATGGTTTCACTGCTACGTTGAATTTTATAAATTTTTATGTTAGTGATGTCGTTAGTTAAGTGAAGTGTGTCAGTGGGTAATGTTAAATGACATTGGTACGATTTATGCGGTGTGTGTATGTTTTTTATAAAGTATGGTGGTGTGACATTGACGTATCAGGGCATTATGTTTCGAGGACGCACTGAGACGGTTGGTTAAAATTGGTGCACCGCTACATTAAATTTGTGTATAACATTAATCCAACGGTGCGGCTAATGAAGTGAAATGTGTTGGTGTGGGTAGAAGCCCATTTTTCATTAGTTTTAGGGAGTTCTAAAGGATGCACCGCATTGTAAAGGATAAAGCATCAAGAAGAAGGGGTCCAATGGGACGCCCCACTATGAAAATTTGGCCAATATATGTTCTGGTGCAGTTTTGTATACAATTATGGTGTGTTGAATTATAATGGTTGAACCACTATGTTGAATTTTATAAATTGTTATGTTAGAGACATCATTAGTTAAGTGAGGTGTATCGGTGGGTAATGTTAAATGACACTGGTGTGATTTATTCGGTGCGTGTAACTTTTTTATAATTATGGTGGAGTGTTTGAATATTGATGTACTGAGGCATTATGTTTTGGGGAGACACAAGGACAGTTGGTTAAAATTGGTGCACCACTATGTTAAATTTTCATATAACATTGAGCTAACGATGCAGTTAATGAAGTGAAATGTGTCAGTGCTAGTAGAATCCCATTGTGCGTCGGTTTCGGGGAGTTTAAAAGGGTGCACCACATTGTAAAGGATAGAGCATCAGGAATGAGGCATCCAATGAGATGCCCCGCTATGAAAAATCGGGCAATCTATACCCCAGTGCATTTTTGTATACACTATCAGTGCATTGGCTTACAATAGTTTCACCACTACGTTAAATTTTATAAATCGTTATGTTAGTGGTGTCGTTAGTTGAGTGAATTATAGAGGTGCGTAATGTTAAACACCACTGGAGATATTTATTC
This sequence comes from Picea engelmannii, assembly GCA_009831015.1. Lineage (NCBI taxonomy): Eukaryota > Viridiplantae > Streptophyta > Pinopsida > Pinales > Pinaceae > Picea > Picea engelmannii. Next base: position 17,591 of record ML811556.1, on the reverse strand, counting down.
AGTGTGTGTATGTTTATTATAAAGTATGGCGATGTGTTTGAACATTGATGTGCCGGGGCGTTATTTTTCGGGTACACTGTTGTGTTTGTTGGTTAGAATTGGTGCACCACTAGGTAAAATTTTATATATTCTTAAGTTAGCAGTGTGGTTAATGAAGTGAAATGTGTCGGTGTGGGAAGAAGCCTATTGTGACCTGATTTCGAAGCATTATGAAGGACACACCACTTTGTTCCTAATAATTCATAGTAGTGCGCTTGAGTGAATGGCGTCGGTGTGTACATTTATTCAACACACTAGAGGAAGTGATCACTATGTGTTTAACATAGTACGCATTGCTTTGAGGTGAGCCGAACCATTAATGCACACCATGAAAAATTGAAAAAAAAAATCGAAAAAAATCACAAATTTCAAACTAAATTGTAATTTTGAATGGATGAAAAAGAAAATAGGAAGGTAATAAATAATTTACCTCATCTCTTCTATCCTAAGGAGGCATGGTTGCACAGTTTAGATGAAATAAAAATTTGTGGTAATTTCAAGAATTTGGAAATGTGTAGAATCCACCAATGGAGCTATTCAAGTCGGTGTAGAGCACCAGAAACAAGGCATCTTAGGAAGAAAGGTGAGCATCGATGCTTTCTTGAGAGTTTGGAAGGACAAGATGCACTATAACAATAAAAATTGGTTTGGTATTTTTTTTTAATTTACCCTGCGTCGGTGCACTTTGGACATTTAGGCACACCAGTGTGTAATGTTCAACGACATCATCACAATTTATTCGATGCATATAATTTTATTATAAAGTATGACAATGCATTTAAACATTGACTCTCTGGGAAGTTATGTTTCGCGTAAGTTGCAGTGCGATTGATCAAACTTGGTTGACCACGAGGTTAAATTATATATATAGTTGAGCTAGCGGTGTGGTTAATAAAGTGTAATGTGTCGGTGTAGGTATAATCCCTTTTTGTGCTGATGTCAGTGCATTCTGAAGGACGTGTCGCTTTGTTTTTTGGTAATTTGTTGCGGTGCACTGGATTGAACAAAAATGGTGTGCACATATATGGACTCATTGATGGAGGTGCTCTCTATGTGTTTAATACAATATGCACCACTTCGGGGTGAGCCGAACCGTTCAAGTGCACCATGCAAAATTGAACAAAATGCCAAATTTCAACCTAAATTTTAATTATGATTGGATGAAAATGAAAATAGGAAGGTAATAAATAATTTACCTTCTCTGTTCTGTCTCGAGAAGGCATGGTTTAACCGTTGAGAGGAAATGAAAATTTGTCGTAATTTCCAAAATTTGGAAATAGGTGGAATACATCAATGGAGCTATCCAAGTCAGTGTAGAGCATCGAAAATGGGGCATCTTAGGAAAAAAGGTGAGCACTAGTGCTTGCTTGAGAGTTTGAAAGCATGGGATGCACTATAACAATGAAAATCAATTTGGTGTTTTTTTTTATTTACCCTATCGTGGTGCGTCGTTAGACATTTAGGCACGTCGGTGTGTGTTATTCAATGGCATCAATGTGATTTATTTGATGCATGTAATTTTATTATAAATTATGGTGGTGCTACTGGAACATGGATGCACCCTAGAGTTATTGTTCATTAACACGTCCATGCGTCTATTCATTAAAGGTACACTGATAAAAAACTCCTCTGCAAAAACCTCTGGCAACCTCCCTCCTATATGAACATTGACGGGGCGTTTGAAAATTTAATCCCCAGTGCGGTAGTGTTTATATGTGCATCGGTGCATATTTTCCGTAAAGTCGCACTGAAAAAAAAAACCTCCGCAAAAACCTCCAGTCACCCGCCTTCGCTAACAACCTCCGCTATAAACAACTGAGGGAAGAATTTTTCGGGGAGGTTCCGTAAAAACCTCTGCGATAAGGTGTTCTCCTTGTAGTGTTAGTTTAAATTATCTCTATTTGTACAATATGTTCTTAGTTTAAATGTTAGCTTCCAAATAATTGTTAGTAAGCGTTTGATAGAAACATTATGCTAATTAGACTGTATGTTTAACTTTGTTCCATTAATTATGTTGAGAATATCATCTATACAAATAATTTCATATCTACTCTTGAATGTGATCTTGCTGGTGATGTAATAGTCAGTAAAAAGGTTTCACTTCCAATCATTTTTGGTGCAAGGATAATGGGATTTGGTAAAAAAGTGTTTGGCTTAAAATGCCTCTATACGTTTCTAAATATTCTTATTTTTTAAGATACATTGTGCATATCCTTTTTTGGTGCAAAGGTGCAAATTTTAGATCTCTTTAAGTGCAAGAAAATTGTGACTTTGTAAGGAAAGTGTTTTCTCTAATGTTTCCCTAATCTGATGGAATATGTATGTGTTTCTAAATAGCCTCATTTTCAAGCAAGGATATATATAGGGAAGTGAAATAATAGGAGCATGATTAATGTGGCGTTTTTATTAGCAGTGTAAAGAAACTTTAGGTCGTTCTTGAAATTGTTTTAATATTCCTATGAAAGTTGAATTAGTTGATTTCATTGTGTTGGTTTCATAACAAAGAATATTCGAACTAGTGTAATATTATTTCATGCATTTTCTATCTTGCTCGTCACTAGATTGAATTTTTATGTATGATTCATTAATTTCTTCTACTACTTTACTAAAATTATATAAATTTTGAGGTTACATTTTACCTCTCATGGATGAAAAATAGTTTCTCAATAGTGTTAAAGACAACACTCAAAGGGCACAAGTTGCAAATTATATGGTCTCCTATAAGTATGGATGTCCCACCAACGTGGAACATATCTATGAAGCTAGTGTACACCATTCCATGTATATGCTACAAATTGTTTATGTGAGCTATGGTGGTTTTATAGAAATTGGCTCATACAATCAACTAGAATGCCTATTTAAATGAACATAACCTAACTAAATATGGTGCATAGAATATAAATAGCAACCTAACCTTTAATTAACTAAATAACATATACTAACAATTACTATAGATCTATGTGTTAGACAAAATAACTTGTAAATAACCCAAATAGAGTGTTATGTGTTTCTAACTAGTATGTTAATCATGAACACATAACAATAGTTGCACAAGATCAAAGAGAGGAGAAGAGAGGAAAGGGAGGATACATGAGAAGAGGGAAAAGGGGGGAGAGAAGGGAAGAGGTAAAAAGGGGAAGAGAAGAGAAGGGAAGAGGGAAGAGAGTGAACCATAGAGGGAAGAAGAAGAAGGAGGAACACGAAGAATAAGGACCGAAAAAAGAATGGGAAGAGGAAGAGAGGAAGAAGAGGGTAAAAGAAAAGACTAGAAGAGGGAGGGGAAGAAGGACAAGAAGAAAAAGAGGAGGAAGGAGGAGGCTAGAAGAGGAAGACAAATTCGACTAGGCTAAAGCCATACAATTTTTCATTTTTGTTTAATCCACTCTACAATTTTACATGTAAAACCTTACCCATGGAAAATATGCTTCTACAATACAAAACCTTACCCCAAAAATATATAGATCTATGTTTAATCCCTTAAAATTTAAAATTCCCCCCTCCCCCCCCCAAAAAAAAAACATTTCCCTAATTAATATCGAACACAAAAAAACACATCAAACATAGTGAATATAATAAACTTGAAGAATGGATTCGGGGGAAAATGAAGAAAAAGGGAGATTTTGACCTTTGATCCAAGGGAAATGCAACAAATATATGTTGTACCCAAATTCTCTTCACAATTTCCAAACACTATGTCCCTACAATCACTAGATAGCAAAGCTCCATGAGAAAATTTTGAAATAAACCTAGGAAAGTCACTTGAAAGAAACTTAAATAAGAAAATGCAAGAACAAAAAGACACAAAATGAGAGTTGCATCATTTTCTTCTTTGTCTTAGAAGATATGAGAGTTGCTGAAAGTGATTATTAAACCATTATCTTCTCACCACTAAACCCTATCCACTAACATACATAACACCCTATAACTTACTTATTAATTAAGTATTTTTATTAATTAGTTCATTAATAACTCAATTATTTTGTTTCTTTTAATAGAATATAAATTATTTTTAATTAATTTTATTTATTTTCTTTACCCATAATTCTTATCAAATTATAATCTACAACCCCTATCTCATATCTTCTAACCATTAATCATTATCCCCTATCATACATAATGTTGATTTTTCTATATGAGATAATATGAGATGATATATAATCAATTCATTATTACAATGATAAATTTTTCATATATAGAGAACATATGGTGACCATCCATGAAAGGATGCGCCCCTTGGACAATCAATAACTATTTATTATTATTATTATTATTATTATTATATATTATTTAATAATTAATAATTATATTATTAATTATTAATCTAGGAGAATGTCTTCCCAATGTTGTCCAAACATCAACACATAACACCCTATAACTAAGATTTATTAATTAAATATTTTTATTAATTAGTTTATTAATAACTCAATTATTTATTTATTTTAATAGAATACAAATTATTTTCAATTATTTTTATTTATTTGCTTTTTAATATTCTTACTAGGCTTAGCTTTTATAAATAAAGACATCATTATCTAATTATATATTTTCATTGCATCCTAGATCCATCTCTGTAGTTGATTAGGACCTAAGTCATAGATTTCATCATGCAACCATATTTAGGGTCACAAGATCCATCCTTAGTGCTCAAAACCTCCTAATGGAACTCATCTATATAGTTTAAGGTTAACGAACCCTCGCACTGTCATATGTGGTGATTTGAGGCATCATTCATGGTCCTAGAGACCTAGATTATTTCTTTGATGCATAAGGCTTAACTTTCCTTCCCCAACCATGTCCAAGGCCTAAATACCTATCCCTAGTTCTCAAAAACTTATAATGGAATCCATAACCCTATTTAAAGGCCAAAGTTCCCTTCAAGAAGTCATATTTGGTGGTTAGAGGCCTTGTTCATGGCTCTCAAGCTTGATCAACCACTTTTGGGGTGTAACACCTATAATTCCTCCCTTGATCATGGTCAAGGATCCAAATCCTATACATGGTTCTCAAAGCCTCATATTTATACCCACAACCTCACTCATAGGCCAATGATTCGTGAAGGAGGTTTTGTGTGGTGGTTTGAGGCATCATGCATACTCTCAAGCCCTTAAATATTCCATTCGGACCTACGGGTCTATTTCCTCCCTTTACCATGCCTAGGTCCCAAAGAGCATGACTATTGCCCAAAACCTCATAATGTTTCCCATATCTCCACATGGAGGAAAAACATCCACTTAGTAGATCATATATGGAGGTTTGATTCATTGTTCATGGCTTAGATCCCTAGAATCCTCATTTATGTTCTATTACTCGATTTCCCTCTCCCAATTGGGTCTAGGGTCACAAGACACATCCTTTATACTCAAAACCTCCCAATGGAACCCTTATATATACCTGAAGGTTAAAGAATGCTCAAGATGTTGTATGTGGTGGTTTAAGGCACCATTCATAGCCCTTAATATATCATAGATTCTTCCTTTAGTGCATAAGGCCAAGGTTTCCTCTCCTAACCATGTCTAGGGCACTAAAACACATTCTTGGTGCTAAAAATATCCCTTAGTAGCTAAATATCCCCTCAAGAGGTCATATATCATGGTTAGAGTCCTCGATCATGGTCCTTGAGCTATATTAACTTCCTTTTAAGGCCTAAGGACTATATTTCCTACCTTGGCCATGATCAAGGCCCCACAACCCATACATGGTTCTCAAAATCTCATAATAGCACCAATATTCCCACTCAAATGCCAAATATTGGTCATAGAGGCCATATGCAGTGGTTCAAGACCTTGTGCATAACCCTTGAGATATTGAAGCTTCCATTAAGGCCTAAATCCCTCTTTCCTCCCTAACCATGTCCAAGGCCCTAATATTATCCCTAATGATCAAAACCTCATAATGGTGTTCCAATTTCAACTTGAAGGTCAACAAATCACCTTAGCATGTCATATGTGGTGGTTCAAGGCAATATCCATGGCCTTCAAGCCCTATAGTCTTCATTTAGTGCCTATGTCTTAGGTTTCCTCCATCAACCATGTCTAGGGTCACAAGACCCATATTTGGTACTCAACCTCCTGTTGGAAGACATATCTATACTCAGAGGTTAAATCCATCATGATGTCATTATGTGGAGGTTTGATGCATCATTCATGGTCCTAGTGACCTAGACCACTTCTTTAGTTCCTAAGGCCCAAGATTCTTGTAACATCCACACTTTTAATCCACGATTTAGTGATGTATAATGTAAATATGATATATGGCCATGGGCCAAACGATGTAATATGTAAACATTGTATATCAAAAGAATAAAATAAAATGTATTGACGGTTGTAGATGAATACAGAAAGAGTCACGGAGGCTAAGTTTCCACAAGGGAGGGGAGGTCTAGGGAGAAATTATTCATTTCTTTTAATCCCATGCCACTTTCTAAAATTATTATTTTATATGAACCTTCTATTTTCCTTTTGAGTGTATCAATTCCCTAATCACTAAATACATGTAAGAGGGTTGGCTGAAAAGTTACTTCACATAGTTATTGATATCACGGGGTTGAGTACAATCAAATTGGGGAATGTGAGAGTCAACATGCATGAATAAAAGGGAAATTCTAATGGGTACTATAGGGATATTTTTATAACCATATTTTGGAGTAGCTAGAGGGTGCAAGGTGATAAAAATGGAAGGAATCCATAGTGTGTTTTGTGGGCATCTTGCTAGAGCTATAATTGCATGAAGAAGCAAGTTGTTAGGCCTGTAGGGTGATATTTTTTATGCAGATAAAATGAGTTGTTGTTGAGAGTTTCATGTTGCAATTGTAAGTCCCTGGAGTCCCCAAAAACATAGATACTTATCCAACCTGTGATGGAGCCTTGAAGGGAAGGGGGATATCTTGAGGGACTGTGTAGAAGAGAAGGGGATCCCATTCCATGGGTTGTGTAGGTTGAGGGGAAGAGATATGGTGGATAGGGATGGTTGTAGGAAACTAGCCTTGATGTGAGTGAAAAATAGACAACCTTAGGAGACACTCTCTCTTATGGACTCATAGCCCCAGCTTGAGGGTGATTTGTTGTTGATATTTGAAGCAACAAATCTACAGTTGGGTGCAATGTTTTTCCTTTATACTTGGTTGCACATTTGATTAAAAAGATAAGTCTTTTATATGTGTTCAATATTTTTACTTATGGTTTTAAATTGTGGTGCATAAACTCTATGTTCTTGAGTAGTTATATGTTGTTGTGTATATGTTTAATTAGCTACATTTATGTTATTGAAATTATCGTTAGATGCAAGGGAGTTTTAGCATGTTGTGTGCATTTTAATTTAATGGTATCAGAAAAAAATTTGTGGGTTAGTATGGGGGGTGCTACAGATTGGTATCAAAGAAATAGTTCAGCATCGAGCCTCTGTGGTCCAGAGTCAACACACGAAGAAAAAATTGTAGATAAAATAATTTCATAGGATGTCTGCAAATTATTTGATGAAAGTTTCCCATGACAAATTGGAGGAAAACTCTTGGGAAATTTGGGGAAATTGATCTCAAGGGTTAAAATCCTCAATTTTAACCTTGTTTGAGCAATTATAGGCCTATATATGGCTTAAATTAAATTTACAGAGAATCCATGGAGAAATTGGGTAAAAATCCCTAATTTCTAAGTGAATTCATGTGGAATTCATGCTCATAATTGTTGATGGGAAAATTGATTGCAGTAAATGGACGAAATAAATAAAAAAAATTAGTATAGGGAGTTTAAATTGACATTTACAATGTCAATTTAACTAAAATGACAGAGTTACAAAACTGACCATGGAGAAATTTGGGGAAATGTAGGAAAATCCCCAATTTTTTGAACAATTATGTTGAATTGCACTTGGAAGTGGTCTTAGGGTCGAGTATGGAGGTGACATACCAATTGTATGGGTCAAATTTATCCCAAATAAGCATAACCAAAGGTTTTAAGGTGGCTTGTGCATCAATTTTGGAAATTAAGAAATATTGGAAAATTTTGAATTTTCAAAAAAAAAAAAAAAACGTACTTAGTGACGTGGGGGGTACGTGCCAGGTGACATGGAAGTGGTGAAAAGAACTACCACGGGGGTCATTCCCTAGTGGCATACAATGGTGGTAGAGTGGCAAGCCATGGTGGTGAGGTCAAAGGTCTACAATGTGCGGAGGCAGCCCTAACGAATGATGTAGGTGCCACGATGGATGAGGGGGTGAGCTTCAAAATCATAAGTGGTTTCAGATATTTTTGAAATGGTTTTGAAAAGTTTCAAAAAGATATGAAAAATGAAATGAATGAGGGAGAAACACATAGTTGAAGGGATGTTTGGTGGTTTCAAGGGCTTTTCAACGATTAACCTCCCTCCAACTAAAAGGCATGAAATCCATCTCCATCGTTGATCTCCCTTTATAATCCATCATCTGATATGGGCATCGAGAAAGTCACACACCAGGAGGAAAAGGGTGCAGGATGGGACCCACCCATCCCTACAACTATTGAACAGATGGCAAGTGGAGGCATGCTAGAGGAAGTGGGACCCTTGTCCCATTTGCAGTTATATCAAGCACCAGGTAGGTAGTCAGGACGAGTGGGGCTCGTAAGTGATTAAAATAGATAAAATAAAATAAAGGAGAGAAACGAAAAATAAATAAGAGAAGAGAGAGAGAGAAGAGAAAAGAAAGAAAGAGTGAAGGAGAAAAATTGGCAGGCTACAAAAAGTTTGGAGCCAAAAAATTGTTTTGGCCATAACATGAGCATTTCAAGTTAGATTTAGATGAAATTTAAAGGGTATTTCCACAGTGACAAGGCCTACAAGAATGATAGTGAAGACCACTGGCTAATTCTACTTCAATTTTCTAAAAAATACAAAATCGTGGTTTTAAAAGATCTAGGTCATGCTCAATAACAAGGGTCCAAATAAAGGTGAAATTTTTATAGGGAATCCAAAAAGTAAGCATGAAGATATTGAGTTGATCTTATACCAATATTCTAAAGGGTTTGGAGTGGATATGGTGAAACAAAGAAAAATCCACTATTCACAGACATTTTTGGGGAATCTTTGAAATCTTCAAGGGAGGAAAAGGGACCCCATATCACCAATCTAGAAATTTTTATTAAGTCAACATTTTACTTACTCATCAATCTTTCCAGTCTTGCTCCAATCGGGAGATATCCATTTTCAGCTAAAAATTCTAAGTCCATAGAAAATTCTAAAAAGTGCAAATTCATCAATTCCAAATTTTGAATCTGAAACTTTTATGTGTTTAGAATTATAAATCCACCCATGGGGTGTAGGGAATATGGTGATGGAGTGTATTGTTAAGGCACTCTGTTATGTGAAGTCATCGGTTCAAAACCCCGACTTACCTTGCATGTCGTGTATGGGGCAGCATGGGCACAGTGAATGGATGTTATAATGGTAGCAGTCGGATAACATGACCCCATGTCACGCGAGTACGTGCCATACTAGTTGTCGATTTCGCCAACAAAAAAAAAATCATAAATCCTATCTACTCCCAATATAAAATTTCTCTTGGTTCTCATTGGATTTGTTTCTATAAGAGGGAGAAGTTATCCCTTGAGATTATTGGTATCAGTGAAACAAGTGCAAAGAGTGAAATTGTTGATTTTGGAAAGTCATAACTTTTAGCTCAGAAATAAAATGGGGACATAAGTATAGTCATTGGAAATCTAATTTAGAAGGGAATATATTTGAAATCTTAGAATTTTTATTAGGGTATCAATGTTCTTCAGAAAATCAAGGATAAGATGGGCATGTAGCTTAAGTAGTGACAATTTTACAATAGTATAATTCTAACAATAATTGTTCCATTCACATTTTTGTAGAATTAGAGGTACAGATAGAATATAATTAGTTATTATATGACTATATATATGAAGGATTCCCAAGGATATTACAACCATGAATATGAGATCTAAGGTTTACATATTGGTATGGGAAATGCAGAGATTGAGTCCAATGGACGTAGAAGCAAGCTACAACCTGCAAAACTGGTTAAGACTATGAGGAGCTTGCAGAAATAAGTGAAAAGCTACAAAGAACAAAATTAAAGTTTGATCATATCTACAGAGGAGAAGAAACAAATTAACACTCAACTGCTACAAATTCTATATATGTTGCAGAGATAAGACAATAAATATTCTAGCACAAAACAAGCAACCAGTGCTAGGCAAGTGGAAGCATCTAAATCTCATGATAGGAGGAATGACCATAGGGGATATAGGCACTCAAGGAGTGATAGTAGAAATCATCATTCACCAAGACACTCGACTAGAAGAGCACATGCATGTCCAAAGTTAAGGAGTAGCCCAAGTGTATCCCCTATCAAAAATCAGAGGAGAAGGCCCAAGTTAGATCATATTTTGAAAGGAGAGCTCAAGAAGATCAAGTCACCATCAATTGATGGAAATAATAAGAAGTGAGAATATGTTAAATCTTGGTTGTTGTGAATGATGAAATACTTCCAATTTCAAAATATTATTCATCAAATGTAGAAGCCATAATTGCAGTTTACCATCTTCAAGGAAAATCATCTATGTGATGGGATCAACTCAAGAAGGATAAGCACATTGATGAGAAGACGATCTCATGGAAGCAGTTCAAAGAGTATTTTTAGAAAAAATCCTTGTCAGAATAATATTATGACAAAAAGATGCAAGAGTTATTTGAACTAAACCTTGGAAGCATGACAATGGATGAGTATGAGAGAAGATTCATTGAATTGTTGAGGTAAGTTGGCTTCATAAAGGATGAGAAGGTAAAAATTCAAAGATTTATAAGTGGTCTACCTTCTTTTTATATTGATAAAATTTGTTTTGATGAGCCCAAGACCTTGGAACAAGACATAATAAAAGCTAAGTATCTTTTATGATTAGAGCAAGGTTAGACCAACTTTGCAAAAGGATTTGGATGACAAGAAGAAAGGAAAGATGGAGCAAAGAAAGAAAGGGTATAAGCCACCATTTTTCAAAAATAGTTCTCAAGAACATCAAGAAGAAGTGTGTCTGGGATGATAGAGTCATCGGGGAAAAGGCCAAGATAGCAGCCCATAAAATGTTGGGGATGTGAGGGAGACCACATGTATAGAGATTTTCATCACAAAAAAAAAATATACGGATTGTTCATAATATTCAGGAGGTTGATATAGTTGAGGACATGGGTAGAAGCATTCCAAGGATTTATGAAATCTTGGAGAAAAGGAAAGATACCAATCTCCTATGATTGAAGTAGAAGGTAAGATTGATAATCAACCCATAGCCATTTTAATTGATTCTATAGCTAGCCATAGTTACATAGATCATATTCTTGTTGATAGATTTGATTTGTAAAGAATAAAACATGAGAAATATTGGTTAGTTCAAATAGCCACATGATCTAAGAGAATGATCAATGAGTTGGTTAAGGATTGTCCAATGGACATGAATGCACTCAACACAAAGGAATATTTCAATACCATACCTTTGGGTTCATATCACTGCTTAATTGGTATGGATTGGTTGGAAAATCATCATGTTGTTCTATATTGCTACAACAAGGAATTCACTTGTCTTGATGAGGAAGGGACGCAAAAAAAATATCAGGGGATTTCAAGGCCTATATCTATCAGAGAATTTTCATCCATGAAATTGAAGAAGAGTTTTCGGAAAGGATTCCATATTTATGCATACCATATGGAAGAGGAAACTAAGGATAAAATGCCAAGTTTTGACGACCATCTAGTCTTGAAAGATTTTGAGTATTTATTTGTGGATATACCAAGTTTTCCACAAAATAGATACATTTATTTCTCCATTGATTTGGTGCTAGGTGTAACACACCCGCCCCCTTAAACCTTACCTAGGTCGATGGGATGTCAACTTTCTTCTTTCCTTAAAGACTAGCTAGTAGATTCACCAATGATTTGAGTGAGAAATTATCTTATCATCATTTAAACTATGATGAGATTTATGTACTTCTTAGGATATGGGATGGATTTGAGTTTCCGAGAGCTTTCCAACGACTGTGATCTCGAACCATTTCGACATAGGGATCTAAAGATATGACCTCCTGAATTTTTCAAACCAACATGGACAAAACTCACCCTCGTGTCACGCAGCATCCACATAGTATCCTACCATTTGTGCCATCCGACGTGGCACTGACACAAAACTGCTATGGCGCTAGCCTAAATCAATTTTTTGGGGTTCCTAACCCCTCAATCCTTCATCGTCATCGGGGTTTTACTCCTATGGAGCACTAAACATTCAACCCTGATTGCTCCGACGACGATCCACCCATTGGAATCTTCCCAGATATAAAGGCTCTCAGATCTGATATTCAATTATTCTAATCATATCAGTATCCCCAACTCATATGTTAGTTAACATCCAAGTCTTTAAACTTTCTTGCAGTGAATGGGTGGGGCCCACAAAGATCTATGGTTGAGATTTCACTTTGCCTAACTACCAATCAATGAATGTTGATAACCTCTCGACCTCATCATCATCGACATTCGCTCCCATCCACACTTCAGGATCCAAGCTTGACATCTTCCGATGAACAGATGATATCCGAAAACATCTAGATCTAACTGTCTAGATTGCAATCCGCACCTTTCAAACTTCCAACCATGTCTGAGACCACTCACATCTGTCAACCACTCCCTTGGTGACACGTGTCACTACTAGGAAACACTAGCTATCAATTTCACAAGTCATGTCATCATGACATCATCATTCTCTTTCATCACTTAATTGGGGCTTTCTAAAGATCCATGGTGGAGATTAACTTCCACCCACATACTGATCGACAACTCTCGTCGAACCTTGCACCTTTATCGAAATCGACACTTCCCTAGCTCGATCCTCACTCCACCAAGTCTCAATACCCCGATGAAGACGCACATCGCATCGATGGTCCAGATCTTATCGATGGACTTTCCCGGCAGATTAACGGTCCTAGTTTTGTCTTTAGTATTTCGTTGTTGTCTTCGAACTTTTTACAAGTCTAGGCATTCATTAGTTTGAGACAACAATGCCTTCCCAATGAAGGGATAATATTCATTCACCCTGTTGAATCGACGACTATAAATCTTCCCTCTTTAACTTTGGTTTTTTCCACTAGCTAATTGCTCCTACTTGGAGACTTAGTCAAATTTCAAAGTTTAGGAGGCTTCAGTATAGGTCCTTCTGGATCTATGAACATTCTAAGATAGATGTTTGCCTATCAACGACATAGAAAGGAAGATATTGCATATCTTTCAAGCTTTCCACCTAAAGACCATAACTGCCTTAGGTCCAAGGATCCTCCATTCCTTGCAGGGATTTCTCTGGCCAACATGACCCCCACATCATTGGTTAAATGATGTTTTTGTCCATATCCTGCAAACTTTCCTCTAAATACACAAGGTTCTTGGGGACACAAATGTTGATACTTAAATAATCTCACAGTTTGGTAGGGAAACAAGGCATCATCCCAATCATTCAAAGGTTCCTTTTATCAATTACAAGAATTTATACTTCTCACTAATCATAAAAATACATACATACATACATCATCCATACATAATTTAAACAAGTCAAATTATACACTTATCTGATCAGGGAAATTTCCAATACCAATTGATTGAGAGAGGACACCTTTCCTCCCAAACTTAGGCCACACTACAGAGTGTATTCCTACACTATTCCACCCTTGTTCCAAGCCATGATACCATAAGGGGAACGATTCAACCAATTTTCAACTAGATGATTGATCCAAGAAGGTTACTCTCCTTCCTCCACTGACAACAATAGAATTTCCCCCCTTCCGGCTGAGATTAAAGTCTCTAGTTCACGTTGGAAGGTATAAGTTTATGCTTAGCAAGCATAAGTTATCTTGTTAAAGAATCTTCCTATTTTCTTCATAAAAACAACTCAACTTCCCTCTCCATGTCACTTCATCAATCCATGCTTCATCAATTCCCACTTGTGTATCATGGCCAATACTTTTCAAGGTTGTTCCCTCTCAGTCAACAATTTGGTGTTTTCATTAACTCAAAACATGATTATATTCTTCATAAACATAATTACATGAAGTTTTAGCATAATTATAGTCTTGGGGAAAAAACAAGGTGTTACACTAAGAGTTTCCCTAGTGTCCAAGACTCCTTATAGGATGAGCACACCAGAATTGAAGGAATTGCAAATGCATATTGAATAACTTTTGAAGAAGGGGTAGATATGCTCAATTGTGTCACCTTGGGGTGCCCTGGTGATCTTTGTGAAGAAGATGGATTGAACCTTAAGGATGTGTATTAATTTTAAACAACTGAAATAGCCTACCATAAAGAACAAATATCATTTTCCAAGGATTGATGATCTATTTGATCAGCTGAAAGGTGCAAGGATATTTTATAATATTGACTTAAGGTTATGATATCATCAGGTGAGAATCAAACAGGAAGATATCATCAAGACAACATTTAGGACAAGATATGGACATTACGATTTTGTGGTGATGTCATTTGGGCTATAAAATGCACCAGTTGTCTTCATGTGTCTGATGAATGGAGTGTTCAGAGAGTATATGGACAAGTTTGTGATTATTTTCTTAGATGATATACTCATCTACTCAAATATAGAGGACTAGAATGAGAAACACTTAAGGATGGTGCTATAGCTATTGAGGGAACATCAATTGTATGCCAAGTTTTAATAAAGTGCACTTTATATCAAAGGAAGGTGCATTATTTGGGCCATGTCGTCTCAAAGGAGGGAATAAAAGTTGATCCTGAGAAGATATAAGACATTATAGGATGGCCAGCACCAAAGAATGTTACAAAGGTCAGATCATTCATGGGATTTGCAGGTTATTACATAATATGTATTGAAGGGTTTTCAAATATTGCACACCCTATTAACTCTTTGCAAAAGAAGGGTGTGAAGTTCAAGTGGACCCTTGAATGTGAACAAAACTTTCAAAACTTGAAGAATATATTAACAAGTGCACCAATATTGAAGATCGTTGATCCAAAAGAGAACTCCATTGTGTGTATTGATGCATGCAAGGAAGGGCTTGGTGGAGTCCTTACACAAAATGGGGATGTGGTATGTTATGAGTGAAGGAATTTTAAAGAACATGAGAGGAACTATGCCACACATGACTTTGAGCTCGTAGCCATAGTTCATGCCTTAAATATGTGTAGGAATTATCTTATGGGAAAAATATTTGAGTTGAAGACAGACCATAGTGGTCTGAAATATTTGTTTGGACAACCAACATTGAATGTTAGACAAGTAAGATGGTTGGAATTCCTTAGTTAATATGACTTCGATATAAATCATATCAAAGGAAAGGAGTGGCTAATGCACTCAAAAAGAGAGTACATAAGATGCACGGTACAACCATTGGCATGTATAGGTTTGATTTAAAAGATAAAATTTTAGAAGCTGCAAATTCAAATCAACATCATTTGCAAGTAAAGAAGCATTATAGCAAGGTAATTTTCAGCTGAAATTTAAATATTATGAGTTGAAAGAGGATGGAGTCCTTGTGTATAAGAGAAAAATATATGTCCCTAAATCTCAAGAGATGAAAAATATAGTGTTGATAGAAATGCATAATGTGCCTTATGCTAGGAATCTGGGATATCAAAAAACAATTACAGTTGTAAGATGTTAATACTTTTGGCCTGGAATGAAGAAATAGGTGGTTGATTATAAAGACAGATTTCTAGAGTGACCAAAAAGGATGAACATAGAAACCCAATTGGATTTGTACAACCATTTCCCATTCCTGAGCATAAATGGGAAGTTGTTACAATTGATTTCATTACGAAACTGCCCAGGATTGTAAAACAACATGACGCCATCATAGTAGTGGTAGATAAATTAACTAAGGTTTCACATTTTATTCTAGTGAAACTAACTCATAAGGAAACCAACATTGCTGAAATTTACATAAAGGAAATTGCCAGGCTACATGGTGTGCCCAAGGAAATTGTTTCTAACAAAGATCCCAAGTTCACATTAAATTTATGGAAGGGGTTGTTTAATGGATTTGGGACTAATTTAAATTTTAATACAACATATCACCCATGGGAAAATAGAGAGGAATAATCGGATAGTTGAAGATATGTTGAGAATGTATGTAATGGACAAGCTTTCCAAGTGGGAAGACTACCTTCATCTAGTATAATTTGATTATAATAATGGGTACCAAGCATCATTGAATATCATCCCATTTGAAGCCTTATATGGAAGAAAATGTAACACGCCAGTGAGTTGGGATAACCCAACATACAAAACAGTTATTGGACCATAATTGTTATGAGAAATGGAAGAGAATATGGTAAATATTAGGTATAATTTAAAGGTTGCATAGGACATGAAAAAGATTTATGTAGATAAAATGACATACACAGAATTCCAAGTGGACCAGCATGTGTTTTTAAAAGTAAATACTAAAAGGAGCTCGCTAAGATTGGGAAGTTTTACAAAGTTGGCAGTGAGATACTCTGGGCAATTTGAAGTTTTAGAGAAGATAGCCCCAGTTGCATGCATGTTTTCATTACCTATAGCCATGAGAATTCGTTATGTGTTTCATGTGTCTTTATTGAAGAAATATGTGTCTAATCCTAACCATGTGATGATTGGACTACGATCCAGGTGGAGCACAAAGGGGAATTTCGGGTGGAGTCAATGTGCATCCTAGACTAGAAATTCAAGGTGTTTGGGAACAAATACATCGTCCTGGTAAAGGTCTAGTGGACCTACTATGGTTATGAAGACGCTACGTGTGAAAATGAGGAGGCCATGCGGGAGGAGTACCTGCAAGTTTTTGCAAATTTTGAAGAAAAATAAATGAGTGTTTGTATATAAGTGTGCAAGGCTCAATTTTGGCAGCTAGAGTTCCTAGAGCCAGATATCGTAAACTTCATGCCCAACCTATGTTGGAGCCTTGGAAAGGGAGTGGTATAGCATGAGTGACTGTAGTGCATATAAGGGGATACGATTCTTTGGGTTGTGCAAGTTGAGAGGAATGAGAAATTGTTGGTTGGAATTGTCGCAGGTGTTGTGAACTTGCAAAAAGTATCAAGTATTATGATTTAAAACTCTATACATGTATGTTAGTATAGTGTTGTGCACCAAGGAAGGTACAAGTTATAGGGTGGGGAGGGGGGCAGGGGAGAGGAGTGTAACATCCCTGCTTTTAATCCCCAATTTATCGATGTATAATGTAAATATGATATATGGGCATGGGCCAAGCGATGTAATATGTTAACATTGTATATCAAAAAATAAAATAAAATGTATCCTTGGTTGCAGATGGACACAAACAAAGTCATGGGGGGTAAGTTTCCAGAAGAGGGGGTGGTTTTCGAAGAGGGAATTATTCATGTATGTTAATCCCATGCCACTTTCTAAAATTATTATTTTATATGAACCTTTTATTTTCCTTTTGAGTGTATCAAAACCCCAATCATTGAATGCATGTAAGAGGGTTGGGTGAAAAAATACTTTACATAGTTATTGAGACCATTGGATTGAGTACAATCAACATTGGGGAATGTGAAA
>ML811555.1:109238-129238 GCA_009831015.1 Picea engelmannii | reverse complement strand
ACAAAATCAATCTAGACAAAACCTAACATAACTAGAATCGTCTTTAACCTCCAAGAAAACATAATTCTATATCTACCCCAAGACCTATCAACCAAACATAAAAACATAGACAATTGAGTAGCTTCTAGTAGAGAATTGTCCTTATATTCACATTCCCACAAGGAGCCTTGTAGCATGATGGCTTATTTTGACAACATATCCTATTTTTTATTAAAATCCATGTAGATATGGAAAAATGAGGCCTTCTCGAACATATATTTTTTCTCCAAGCATAGTGCCATGATTGGCTCCAAGACCAAATATGTAATATTAAATTTTCCATTATCCCAATCCATCAACAACAACTTGCAAACACCTAATATTTTTTTCATGTGCCACTTTCATCAACATATAGAGTGTGTAGAATTCAACCACGTTATTTTCTCCCAGTCCTGCTCCATATTTTAATGAGAAGAAGTGGTAAAGATCTAAAAGATTATGACTCCATCCCCACACATTTTTGGAGAACCTTGATAAGCTCCATCAAAAAATTCCCAAGGCTTTGTGAAATCAATATGGGGCTCATGCAATACCCTTTGGGATTTAATATTAATATTAATATATATTTTTTTAAGTAAAAAAGGAAGGACCTATTATATTATAGATGCAGATTTACAGAGTTCTGTTGGAGTGCTAGTTGTCCCACCTGGAGAGGAAACCGAGACAGCTGGCCATTCCATGCCACTTGTTTTCAAACAGAAAATACCAGGCTGCCCTCCTGCCCGAAGGAAACCAAGATGCATTGTCGCCATTAGATTAAGTCTGTTATTTACTTCACTACTGACAGCGTTTCTATAGTCTACCTGAGCTAGAGCTCTGATCTTGGTTGAGTTTCCCTCCACATTTTGTCTCCCATTACTTGGTTGAGTTTCCCTGGATCTTGCAGTCCCGGGCCTCCCACGCTTTTAGGTGTGCATATCTTGTCCCAACCTACGAGCGCCCACTTCTTATTGTGTTGATGGTAGTTCCAGAGAAAAATTCACTAGAGGTTCCTTATAGCTTTGTTGTTCTACTTGGGGGCTGCTAAGGTAGTCAAGAGGTAGGTGGGTAGGGTTTCAAGGACCGACTTGAGTAGGACCAACCTGGCTGCAATGTTGAGAGGTTTGAAGGTCCAGTTGTTCAGCCTATTGGAGATGGAAAGTAGGAGGTTGTCCCAGGAGATGGATCTAGCTGTTGTTCTTGTTAGAGGAATGCCTAGGTAGTTGGACAGAAGGGAGCTCTTGGGTATTCCTAGGATTCTGGAGATATGAAGTTGGACCACAGCTAGAGTATTAAAGAAGAAGAGTTTGGATTTGTCTAAGTTAAGAGTCATGCCTGATGCTTCTGTGAAATAAGAGAGGATGGAGTTAAGATTATTTGCCTCTCTTTCCATTGGGGAGTTCATGAGTAGGGTATCATAAAAAAATTGACTATGTGAAGGTGTCAGTTGGATGTTTTGCAGAGGCAAGCCTTTGAGATATCCATCTAGGACCGCTAACTTTATGTAGCGTCCCAGGCCTTCCGCCATGAGCACAAATAGAAAAGGAGATAGGGGGTCACCTTGCCGGATACCTCTGGATGGTGAGAATGGTCGAGACGAGACCCCATTGACTAGTATGGAGAAGAAGGTCAAGGAGGTAAGGTTTAAGATCCAATTCACCCAATGCTGGTCAAATCCAAAAGAATTTAAAATGGCTTGAAGGTATTGTCAGCTGGATCTATCAAAAGATTTTGAAAGATCAAGTTTTATTAGCATACCTGGAATTTTTGTTGACTTGAGAGAATGGATGACCTCATGCGCTAGAATAACATTGTCCATGATTTGTCTTCCCTCTACATATCCAGCTTGTTCCTTTGAGATGACAAAGGTCAGAATTGGCTTAAGGCAGTTTGCAATCACCTTTGTAATGATTTTGTAAATTACATTGCAGAGAGCGATAGGTCTGAACTGTTTGGGATTCGTGACCCATTCCTCTTTCAGAATTAGGGTGAGAAAGGTGGAATTGAGGGCCAGGAGGACTTGGCCTGAAGTCCGTGATTCCTCTACCACCTCCAAACCCTCTTTCCTTACTATGTCCCAACAATATTGGAAAAAATCAGTGGTAAATTCATCCAGGCCTGGGGCCTTCCCTGGGGGCATGGATTTTGCTTCTTGGTCTACTTCCTCTTGAGTGATAGGTCTCATTAGGGCTACGTTATGTTCAGGGGTCACCATAGAGGGTATGTGAATGGTTACTTTTCTGATGGTTTAATATCTATCCTCCTTGGTTTCCGTTAGGAGGTCATGATAGTAGTTATTAAGCTCTGCTTCTATTTTGGTGTGTTCTCTGATTGGATTACCCTGGCCATCCTCCACATGAGTAATTATGTTAATATGTCGGTGATGCACCATAGCTCTGTGGAAGAATTTTGTTTTCTTTTCCCCCTCTTTGAGCCATTGTACCCTGGATTTCTATCTCCACAAAATTAATATTAATATTAATATCAAAATTGATGCCCAAAATATTTTTTTATTTTTTTTCTAAATAAATTTTGGTCATCGAATATCCGACGACAACTTTTATCGATGCAACAATTTTTCTATATAAACATTGAAAACTTGTTGTCGAAAAAGCGATGACCACTTTTATCGATGCGATGGTTTTTCTATATAAGCATCGAAAAGTTGTCGTCGGATATCCGACGACAAATTTTATTGATGCGATAGTTTTTCTATATAAACATAAAAAAGTTGTCATCGAATAGACGACGACAACTTCTTTTGATGCGACAATTTTTCTATATAAACATCGAATAGTTGTCGTCGAATATGCGACGACAATTTCTATTGATGCGTCGGTTTAGCTACATAAACAAGAAAAAGTTGTCATCAAATAGGTGATGACAAATTCTAATGATGCGTCGGTTTAACTATAAAAGTTGTTGTCGTAATTTAGACAAAAAAATTGTTTAATATTGTTTGCCTATATCGTCACTTATGCGACGTTTGATCAAGTTTGTCGCAAATGCCACGTCACCTAAATCGATGTTTCAGAGAATCCAAATTCGTCGCCATATCAATGACATAAGATTGCATAAGTGTCAAAACAACCGTCGCAAAATGGGCCAAATATGCTAGTGCATCCTTGCAAACAGAAGGAATTGCACAAACTTGGTGGGATACAGAGCAATAAAAGACCACATTCGTGATAGATATTGGTGATGCTCGAGAATCTTATACTTCCAAACGGATCAGAAATTGGGCTCAACTTTCTGAGGCATTGATAAACTTCTTCTATGCACCTAGGTATGTACAATCCTTGTGGATCAGATGGCACCAACTTCGAAAACTCCCTTCACAAGGAGTGCAAGGCTACATAGACTTATTATGCAAGATGTGCCTCTTAATTCATATTCCAGATCCAGAAGAGGTACTCATATTAAAAAAAAATTGTTGGTTTATTAATTTAGTTCTGTCAAGAAGTTGAGATGTTTGAAAATCCAACTTTAGACAAACAATTTCAAAGATCCTTGTATATAGAAAGGAATGTTTCTCTGAGGGGTCATACTCCTCAGTCCCACCCCTACACCAAACCATCTACCTCTCAACCATCCAACTCCAATCCTTCATCCCTATTTCCACATCCTTGGGCTCAAAATCCCACACCCAATACAAATACAAGGACACTCTGGTGCTAATTATAAAAGATTACTTCACACAATTCATCACATTATCGAATCCTCCAAAATATAAATACCAAAAAAACCCTACTGACTGCGCTCACTGCGCCCCCCCAAGTGGAAGATACCGAAGAAGTTCCTCTGGACAATATCACAGAAGTGGATCCCTCACTGATCCTAATGACCCATGAATATTCAAATTCCTCCACCCAACAACTCTTCACTCATAACTTTCAAATTAAAAACCGATTGGCTTTATTGATTATGGAAAATGGAATCGAGAATAATTGGTGTATCAAGACCTTTTCAACAACCTTGAGCTGGTTAATACTCCCCATCCACAACCTTATCAGCTCAGATGGGTCTAGAAGGATGTCCCTCGCCTCTTAGCTTCTCAGCATTGTCTAGTCACTTTTTCCATAGGCCGATTCAAAGATATTGTCCTCTGTGATGTATCCCCCTTGGATTGTTCAGATATACTTCTAGGTATCCCATACCAATGATCCAAATGGATATCGTTGGCCACCCACCTTTTCCAAATGGCTCAAAATGGCTTTCTGGCAATTTTGGCAATTTACTATTTTTAGCAGGTTTTAGCTTCTGGGGCCATTTTGAGGGCCTAAATGAAGGTTTTTTTATATCGAGGTTCTAAATGATATATGAAGGCATGATTGATCCCCCAAAATGAATCTCCTCGATGATACCTTTCCAACGATCTATCGCACGCCTAAAACGAAGATTGTATGCAAAAGTTACGATCCCGCGAAGTTAATGTACTAACTTACCCAAACGGGGCCCACATGACTTTTGGCACTTCATCTCCTAGGGTTAGGTTTTTGGATGTCTAGGACTTTTGGAATTCCCGTCTATTGTAAAAACGCCTTCCGAGCCTCATTGTAATCATCTTCTTGCGAATGTGAGTAGCCGTCATATCTCTTCTTAGAGATAAGCTGCCACCATTCTAGCGAGTCTTTCACTCTGTATTTTTACAGTCTCTGTACATTTCTCTGATTAATAGAAATCATGTATTACTGTATATCTGTGTTTATGGTTGCGTATCTGATACATTTCTGTTATATTATTGAATATATGCAATATCTCTGTACATTTCTTTATTATATCTCCACTCTCATTTCGTGCCGAAAATAATCTGGATCAGTGGTATCAGAGGAGGTTGTTGTTGATTGTTTTTTCAGTGCATGTCCCCGACGAGGTCCGAGTATAGCAAGTTGGGTCTCGAGCTTGTCTCTCTTGAGGAAAATCACTCTCACACACCCAAGAAACCCTCAATGGTGGAATAAAAGAAAAACGATGGAGCAGACGATCCTATCAGTCTGTTGGTTGAGCAAGCTCTCACGCGACAGAGGGACAAAATGATGGAGAATTTTTCCCACATCCTTCAACGCCTACCGATTGAAACAGGTGCATATTCATCAAGCGACCACTTTGGAGGCACCTCGCCTTTCAAGGTACAAGTTAATTTTGATATTCCTGTATTTGAAGGACAGATAGATGCAGAAGCCCTAGAAAAATGGTTAACTTTGCTAGAAGGATATTTCTCTGTTCACAACTTTTCCGACAAAGAAAAGATCATCTTCGCACTCCTTAAAGATATCCCTCATGTCAAACATTGGTGGGAAACTTATTGGGAGCAAAGTTCCACAGAGGAGTCTAGAATATATGGGGTCGATCCCACTTGGGATTTTTTTGTGGATGCGGTAAAAGAACATTATTACCCTGTTGGAAACTATGAGGACCAGTACATGAGATGGACCACACTGTGGCAAGAGAGGGGCCAATCAGTTCCAGAGTTCACCAATAGCTTCCATACCTTGTGCACCAAGCTGGGTATCAAAGACTCTGAACGACATTTGGTTTTGAAATACCGTGGGGCTCTACACAGATACATCCAAGTTGAAATGGATTTTTTGGACATATCATCACTCGGTGTTGCCTATCGATATGCTGTTAAAATCGAGCAGAAATTTAAGCACCAGAAGAAACGGGAGTTCGGGTCTTCAAATACACAACAACCAAAGTATGACAAAGACAACCCTAACAAACAGTCTCCCGAAAACCAGTCCAAGCCACAGGAAAAGAAGGGTCATGGGAAGACAAAGAAGGACACCGAAAAATGGTGCGATTTCCACAAAAGCCCATGGCACAACACCGATGAATGTCATTCAAAATAGTCATTGGTGGCCGAGATCAAAGACAAGGAGCCGAACCCTGATTCAGAATTTGATTTTGAAAATACTGTTAAAAGATAGATCATTGACGCAGACCCCACTGCTATTGTCACGACTGCAACAATTCAACCAGAAGAACCAACAGATCCAGAAGAGGGGGAGTGCCTTTTTCATTCACAGATGTGGGTGAAGGGGACCCCGCTGCATTTTATTGTTGATAGTGGAAGCCAGAAGAACCTCATTTCAACAGAGGTCGTCAAACAGTTGGGATTGTCGACAACACCACACCCGCAACCATACAGCATCGGGTGGCTTCGCCAAGGACGAGATCTTCATGTCAACCAGCAGTGTCGATTGTCATACAACATCCAACCCTTCAAGGATGAGGTATTATGTGATGTTTCCCCACTATATGTCTATGATGTTCTCTTGGGCCAGCCATATATGTGGAAACGCCATGCTATCTATGAGTCTCGACCCCGTAGTGTCATTATTACTCTTGGGGGTCATCTCTATAGGATAGCAGAGGTAGTTCCAACTACTGTCGGACCTAAACAGTGTTGCAAGGTAGTATCTCATAATACAAAATTCATCTTCTCCACAATCTGTTCAAAGGGTGAACAGAAGGATACTGCAACCACCACAGCCTTGGCCCAAGCACCTTCTATCCAACAGAAGCAGGTCCACAAGGTTGTAGAAAAGCACGAAGATTCCTTCTGCACACAGTCATCTAAAATAGCCAGACTGGTTAAAAAGGTCCAAACCTTCCAGCCAAAGGTTCGTGATAGCCTTCAACAAGCTAAGCAATGCCACTTCTCCAGCAAGACAAGCAGCTCACCAAGATGTAGATTCAACAAATGCTTTTCCCTCTCCCCCGAGAACTAAATGAAATGGAGACCATTTCTTCCTAAGGAGGGAGTATTGATCCAGGTGTATATTGGTGGCCACCCACTTTTTCCAAATGGCTCAAAATGGCTTTTTGGCAATTTTGGCAATTTACTATTTTTAGCAGGTTTTAGCCTCCGAGGCCATTTTGAGGGCCTAAATGAAGGTTTTTCTAGATCTAGGTTCTAAATGATATCTTAAGGCATGATTTATCCCTCAAAATTAATCTCCTCGACGATACCTTTCCAACGAGCTATCACACGCCTAAAACGGAGATCGTATGCAAAAGTTACGACCCCGGGAAGTTAATGTACTAACTTACCCAAACAGGGCCCACATGACTTTTGGTGCATCATATCCTAGGGTTAGGTTTTTGGATGTCTAGGACTTTTGGCATTCCCATCTATTGTAAAAATGCCTTCTGAGCCTCATTGTAATCATCTTCTTGCAAATGTGAGTAGCCGTCACATCTCTTCTCAGAGATAAGATGCCACCATTCTATCGAGTCTTTCACTCTGTATTTTTACAGTCTCTGTACATTTCTCTGATTAATAGAAATCGTGTATTACTGTATATCTGTGTTTATGGTTGCGTCTCTGATACATTTCTGTTATATTATTGAATATCTGCAATATCTCTGTACATTTATTTATTATATCTCCGCTCTCATTTCGTGCCGAAAATAATCTGGATCAACCAAACCCAAACAAATGTTATCTATATGGCCAAATCCCGCCTATACAAATTTACCAAAGAATTCCACACTTATATCTTAACCACAACAACACCCAAACCCCTTTCTATGAAAGAACAAATCCCGCATGTACATTTAAACCAATGTGTCACTCTCTATTTGGTGTGCCCAATAACACCAAACAATACCACTCACCCTATTCCTAAAACAATGAATCCCCTCCTCCAAGAGTTTGCAGATGTATTTCAACCTCTGGAGGGACTCCCCCCCTCCCGCCACATTGACCATTCCATTCATGTCATCCCTGGATTTGCTTTACCTAATGCCCCTATTTACTGGTTGGCCCCAACAGAAATAGAGGAAATATAAAGACAATTAACCGGCCTCATCAACTCTGGCCACATACAACCATCATCTTCTCTATGTGCTTCTGTTGCATTTGTCATCCCCAAAAGAGATACTTCATAAATGCACCTTGTCACTGATTACCGAACCTTGAACATATCCACAGTAAAAAACCATTACCCCCTGCCTTAGATTGAGGAATTACTCAACACCCTCCAAGGACCTAAGTGGTTTACTAAATTGGATTTGACAACCGGATACCATCAGGTTTGAATGAACCCATATGATGTTTGTATAACAACTTTCAAGACCAAATTTGGCCTTTTTGAGTGGAAAGTTATGCCCTTCGGCCTCACAAATGCCCCAGCCACTTTCATGGGGCTCATCAATGACATCTTCAAGGCACATTTGGGTCAATTTGTGGTCATCTACTTATATTCCATTCTCATCTTCAGCCAAACATGGGACACTCACATGCAACATGTCCGACAAACTTTCCAAATTCTCTGAGAACACAAGTTACAAGTCAAAGAGAAGAAGTCATATTTTGGTCAGAATTCAGTTACCTATCTCAGCTTTGTAGTCATCTTAGAGGGTATTCAACTAGATCCAACCCACATCCAAGCATTGAATCAATGGCCACTACCTTCTTCAACTAGGGAGCTCAAAAATTTTCTGGGTGGCATCAATTTCTATCGTAAGTTCATTCCCTATTTTTCACAGCTTTCTCCTCCTTTGCATCAGCTCTCAAATAGTTCTTCTACATTTATCTAGACTAAAGAAGAAACTGGTCACTTATCTCAGCTCAAAGATTCCCTCTGCTCATCCTCTATCTTACACCTACCGAACCTCTCCCAACCCTTTGATATTGAGTCTAATGCCTCACAATATGATATTGGTTCCATACTTAAATAGGGAGGACACCCCATTTCTTACCACTCTTAAACCTTGTTCGAGGAAAAGAAAAATTATAGCATTTATGACAAGGAATTTTACAGTCTGGTTCAAGCACTCAAGCAATGGAGGCATTATTTTCTAGGTAAAGAAACAATTCTACATCTAGACCACCACCTTTTTATTTTCATCAACTCTCAATCGAAGATTCAGGAACAAAGGCACCTTAAATGGGCCTCTTATCTTCAACAATTTCACTTAGTCATCAGATATAAGAAAGACACTTTTATTAAGATGGTTGATTTGCTAAGCCGACCTCCCACTCCAGTTCTTCCAATTCTATAAGTGCATTGTGCCACCTCTGACACATGGAAGGATCAATATGCTTCTGACCTCGACTTTCAAGATATTTGGTGGGCATTTCAAACTCCCACAGTGATTAATCAGACCCCCTTCCTAGACTACATTATTCAAGATGGGTGGCTCTATAAAATGAATTTGTTATGTGTTCCACACTTATAGGACCACCTCTTTCCCATCAGGGAGGGGAATGCTTTAGCCTATGGGAGTCACTTTGGTACCACAAATACCATCCAACATTTGCAAATCCATTTCCATTGGCCTTTCATGCAACCTCAAGTTGAAAAAGTTATCAGAGCCTGTGCATTATGCTCACAATCTAAGCCATCCAACGAGAAGGATGGGTTATATCAACCACTGCCTCTTCCTTCTTGGCCTTGGGAGTCAATCTCATTGGAATTCCTCAGTGGTATTCAAACAACCCAAAATAAACATGATGCAATTTGGGTAGTGGTATGTCTCTTCAACAAAATGACACTTTGTATCCCATGCACAAAGAATACTACAACAATGCAAACAACAGAACTCTACTTACGACATGTTTGGCCCCATTTTGGCTTCCCAAGAACTATCATATCAGACATAGATTCTCTCTACCTCAACACTTTTTGGAAGAAAATATGGTCACTATTGGGGTGTGACGTCAAGTTTTCTACTGCATTTGATGCATCCCCCCTCCCCTTCCGGGTTATGTGACCTCCCGGTATCTGGATCATTCTCCTTGTCGAGTCGTATTGAATCTTCAGGCTCCTGAATGAACCCTGATCAATTACACACATGCCCCTTTTCTTCCTTTGTCGTCGGTCCTGTGATACCCGCGCCTTCTGTCTGCGCGTTGTAGCACTTCTCAATTCATGGGTGTTATCTCCTCTTCACTATCCCCTTTTCCCATGTGACTCTGGGTTGTGACCTCATGCCTACATCAAAAGGCATTTTGTGCTTCGAGACTTCGAGTGTTTTGGATGCGAGCCACCTCTAACTCCTATCTCCCGAATCCATGATCTTTGAGTTAAGCGCCTCGCTTTCCACTAGCTCTTCCCTTAACCTCTTGTTCATATGACCCTTTCCTGTGACCTGGGGCTAAACCTTCGAGCAGATCGGGACTTCATGTTTCTCATAGTTGGAACTCGATCCAACGTTGTTCCTCGAAAGCCCAATCCCGAACTTCTGAAATTCTCCCGCATCAGATCGACGACTCCTGACACTCCAAGATCTCATGGCTCATATCTTCTTGCCCAAATGGGACTTTTCCTTTCAGGAATTTTGGAGGAAACTTCCTCCCTTCTCTTGTGATCCTTGATTCTCCAATATCTGCTCCAGATCAACGGTCATGGTTCCTCTTGTGATCTGACGACTTAGATCAAATCACGAGTTCTTACAACTCTACCCATTGACTTCTCTAATGTGAAATTCATCGAAATTTCAATCTCTCACCAAGCATCCCTTCTCAATGGACGACTAAGATCATTTCAACTCCCATCTCCCTGGGTATTTACTCTTGTCTTCACCTTTGTTCTCTCGGTGACCGATCCTCCGATTTGTTAGAAAAATAGGACCGCAGAGCAATAAAATAAAACAAATGCTGAAACAAAACACAAAATATACACAATACAAGAGAGACACAGATTTACGTGGTTCACCCAATGTGTGCTACGTCCACTAGAGAAATTTCCTTGTCCTTCTTTTATTATTATCCAGTAAATGAAGGGATACAACGTACAACAAAACCCGTTGTAACTTTCTCTTCTTTCTCTCACAGTCTCCTCTCTCAGAATACAATACTCACCATAATGCATAGCCGCAATACATTTCCCTCTAACAAAGGGTTTCCTTCTAGGGAGAAAAACCCTAACATAATTTCTACCATTAGATCTGCGACCTTATAATGAATGGTCCAGATTTACAATGAAATTACAATATACTTTTACAAGGATATTTTTCCTTCCGGGGCTTCGCCCCCGAACCCCGCAGAGTGGGTACCCCCGGTGTGGAAGAGTGTACATACTTATGGGGTGTAAAGTCTTCATGGGGTATAAACATGGCTGAAAGCAAGGAACTCTGAATCAAGAACATAATCAGGCTCCACAACCGATGATCTCCCACTTGGAGACTGATCTCAACAACTCCATTGTTGTTGTATATGCTAGACTCTGAACCTTCTTAGACCTGGAAAATTTCTCATCTTCATCTTCATTCTTGAATACCAACTGAAAATGAGAAGGAACTCAGTTTCTCTCTGGTTACTCCCTTTGTTAACATGTCTACAAGATTCTGGCTAGTGTGTATCTTTTCCAACTTCAAATATCCATCTTCCAAGGTGGATCGTATGAAGTGGTACCTCAACTGTATATGCTTAGTCTTTGAATGGAAGGCTGAGTTCTTTGCAAGATGAATTTCACTCTCACTGTCACAGTGCAACCTGCTATTCTCCTGCTTCTTTCCCAATTCCTTCATAAAACTTTGTAACCAAATCATCTCTTTACTAGCCTCTGTAGCAACAACATACTCTGCCTCTATTGTTGAAAGTTCAACAACCTTTTGTAGTTTCAAAATCCAACTTACTGTTGTTCCACCTATAGTAAAAACATACCCTGTGGTGCTCCTCCTATTGTATTTATCACCTTCCATATCTGAATCAACATATCCCTATAGAAAAGTGTCTGAACCTACAAAACATAATGCATGAGTAGTAGTACCTCTCAAATACCTGAGAATCCACTTTACTACCTCCCAATGTTCTTTACCTGGATTGTTCATATACGTGCTCATAACTCCCACTGTATGTGCAATATCTGGTCTTGTGAAAATCATTGCATACATCAAGCTGCCAACTGATGATGAATAAGGGACCTTGGACATGTATTCTATCTCCTCCTATGTCTTAGGACACATTTCCTTAGTTAATTTGAAATGGCTGGCCAAAGGTGTACTAACTGGTTTTTCAGTCTACATTCTAAACCTCTCGAACACCTTCTCTGTGTACTCACCCTGAGACAATGTCAATTTGTGATTTTTTCTATCTCTTGTTATTCTCATGCCAAGGATTTTCTTTGCAGCACCCAAATCCTTCATCGCAAATGAATTGGCTAATTTATTCTTGAGCATATTTATATCCTGCATATTAGACCCTGCAAAAAGCATGTCATCTACATACAATAGAAAGATAATATAGCTTCCATTTTCTATCCTTTTAAAATAAACAGAGTGATCAGAATGGCATCTACTATAACCCTTTTTTGTCATAAACCTGTCAAAATTCAAATACCACTGCCTTGGAGCTTGCTTTAGGCCATACAAGATCTTCTTCAATCTGCATACCAAATTCTCCTTCCCTTTGACCTCATACCCCTAAGGTTGCTGCATATAAATCTCTTCCTCCAAATCCCCATGGAGAAAAGTTGTTTTTACATCTAATTGTTCAAGATAAAAATCTTCTACTACCACGAGACCTAAAATATTCCTAATTGAAGTCATTTTAACAATAGGAGAAAATATTTCATCAAATTCTATACCTTTCTTTTGTGCAAACCCCTTTACAACAAGTCTAGCCTTGTACCGCTTTTCTCCTCCATCTTCTTCCTTCAACTTGTAAGCCCATTTATTCTACAATGCTCTTTTTCTCGCAGGCAACTGAACCAAGTCCCAAGTTTGGTTATTTTCCAAAGAATCCATTTCCTCTTTCATTCCTTGCTCCCACATCTTTTTGGTGTCTACCTACATTGCCTCTTCATAACATTCTGGTTCACCAGAATCAATCAACAATAAATAATACAATGAAGGAGAGTATCGTCCAGGGGGTATACTTAACCTAGTAGATATTCTAACAACACTTGTAGGTGTTTGAGGTACCTGCTGCTCCTGTTGTTGTACATTTTGATTTTCAGGTTCCTTTGGAATTTCTTTTTCAGTGATCTCATCAAGCACCGTGTATTATTTTTTTTTTTTCTTCTTGTTTCTTTCCCTCCAACTGATCTTTGTACATGACCTTCTCATTGAATATGACATCTCTACTCATAATGATTTTGTTATTTTCATAATCCCATAATCAATAACCAAAATCATTAACACCGTATCAAATAAAGGTACACTTCTTGGATTTAGACTCAATCTTTGTTCTATTTTCCTTATCAATATGGACAAATGTTTCACAACCAAAAGTTTTCAAAAAATAATAGCTTTCCTTTTTTCCTGTCCATTCCTCTAGAATTCTACCATCCAAAGAGATTGAAGGTCCTCTATTTATTAAGTAAACAGTAGTATCAACAACATCTTCCCGGAGCTGTAAGGGAAAACCGACATGCAATCTCATACTCCTTGCATGCTCCATGATTGTCTTGTTCATCCTTTCTGACATACCATTTTCTTCTAGCGTTCTTGGAACTGTCTTCTCTCTATGAATCCCATGGTATGAAAAGTAATCATCAAACTCCTTGCTGCAATATTCACCTCCATTATCTGATTTGAGACACTTCAAACTTTTTCCTGTCTCATTCTCAACTAAAGCTTTCAATTTCTTAAAAGTATCAAAAACATCAGATTTTTGTCGAATGAAATAAACCCAAGTTTTTCTAGTTGAATCATCAATCAAAGTAACATAATAAAGAGAGCCACCAAGAGATGATACCTGAGATGGTCCCCATACATCTATATGCACAAGCTCTAACCTTTCATTCTTCTTTTCTTTCCAGACTCTGAGAAATTTGACTCTCTTTTGTTTTCCTTAAACACAATGCTCACAGAAGTCCAAATCAATTTGTTTAAGATATGGCAGGAAATTTCTTTTGTGAAGTATCTACATACCCTTCTCACTCATTTGTCCTAGCCTATGATGCCACAATGCTCTATCCACTCCTATAGAATCTAAAGATATAGAAGAGTCAGTATTACCAGTACATAAATACAATGTACCTACCTTCTCTCCTTTTGCTATCACCAATGATCCTTTGATGACCTTCCATGTCTTATTTGTAAATATGGATATACAACCTTCACTTTCCAACTTCCCTGTTGAAATTAGATTTATCCTTAAATATGGAATGTGTCTTACCTCTTTCAAAAACCATTAGTTTCCATTGCGTTGCTTTATTTTTACCTTTCCCATTCCAACAATTTTTCATGGTGCATCATCACCCAAATGAACCTGTCCAAAATCACCTTAAACATAATCTAGAAAATGTTTCCTATGGGGTGTGGCATGAAATGAAGCCCATGAATCTACTACCCAAGACTCAGAAATATTATCTACAGAAAGAATCAAAGCATCTTGTAACACATCACCTGTTACATTTGCTTCCTAATTTCTCTCCTGTTGTCCATCTCTTTGTTTCTTTGGATCTCTGCAATCTTTCTTCAGATGTCTTTTCTTCCCACAATTCCAGTAATCTATCTTTCCAAGTCTGGATTTGGATATTCCCTTCCTAGAATTCCCACAGTTCCCTAAGCCCTTTCCTCTATCCTTTTCTCTTCCCCTGTTCTCCATGTTCAACGCATTACCTGATGTCTCACTTGTGTTTTTCTGTCACATTTCCTCACTAAGGATAACACCAACAACATAATCAAATTTTAAAGTATTTGAACCAGAGACAGAGTTACTTACAGCCATGACCAAGCCATTCCATCTATTTGGCAATGAGCAGAAGATTAGAAGATCCCTAACCTCATCATCAAAGTCCACTTTTACAGAACTTAGTTGATTAGTAACCGTATTAAATTCATTTAAATGATCTGCAACAGACCCACCTTCTGACATCTTCATATTAAATAATCTCTTCATTAGAAATACCTTATTAGACGTTGAGGGTTTTTCATATAGTTTAGCCAATGCATCCATCATATCCTTCGTTGTCTTTTCTTTCAAAATATTGAAATCCACCGACGCTGCCAAGCTTAGCCGTATCATTCCTAGAGCCTTTCTATCAAGAATTTCCCATTCTTCGTCCTTCATGGCCATCAAATTATTTTCTACTCTTCCCAATCATAGGAATAGATCCTTCTGATATAAATAATCTTCCATCTACATCTTCCATAACTGGTAGTTTTGGCCGTTAAATTTCTCGACCCTAAACTTTCCATCTTCTGACATTGCTCCCACTCAAACTAGGAACCCTCTTTTCCTGCGAGTTACCTTTCGCTCTGATACCAGTTGTTAGAAAAACAGGACCACAAAGCAATAAAATAAAACAAATATAGAAACAAAACACATAAGATACACAATACAAGAGAGACACAGATTTACGTGGTTCACCCAGTGTGGGCTACATCAACCAGAGAAATTTCCAGGTCCTTCCTTTATTATTATCCAACAAATGAAGGGATACAACCTACAGAAAAAACCATTGTAACTTCCTCTTCTTTCTCTCACAGTATCCTCTCTTAGAATACAATAATCACCATAATGCATAGCCGCAATACATTTCCCTCATAACAAAGGGTTTCCTTCTAGGGAAAAAAACCCTAACATAATTTCTACCGTTAGATCTATGACCTTACAATGAATGGTCCAGATTTACAATGAAATTACAATATACTTTTACAAGGCAATTTTTCCTTCGAGGGATTCGCCCCCGAACCCCCGTCGGGGGCCCACTTTCCCCCGAACCCCCCATCCAGGGGGATAGGCCCCCTGGACCTCGCAGAGGGGGTACCCCCCCTCTACACTCCTCCGTGTGGAAGAGTGTACATACTTCTGGGGTTTAAAGTCTTCATGGGGTATAAACATGACTGAAAGCAAGGACCCCTGAATCAAGAACATAATCAGGCTCCACAACCGATGTGTGTGGATCTCCGCCACCTGTCACCCCAGATCTAATAGTCCATAATCATTCTTTGAATTGTCCTTTCACAAGTTTTCTCCTCCACTCCTTGCAAATATTTCAATGTCCAATTTAAAAAACACCCCAGATCTACTGTCATAGATTATCTTTCAGATATACAGTTGTCGTCCGCTCTGAGAATTCGGCCTTCGACGATCTCAAATCTCAGCACCCGTAAATCTCTGGCATGCAATCCCCTGAAGTCAAAAATATATTAATGCTCGTCCTCCTCCATATCGATGGGTGTTGCTCGCTTTGGTTGTTCAAGATTCAGCGATATCAGATCTCAACCTCCTCCTTCGCGATTCTCCCATAATTTATGATCTCTTGATGCATGTCTCTGCCTTGATCTAATGGTCCTATCAGCTTCAGGCCTTTTGGATTTAGGAGTTTCAAGTCTTGTGCACTCATTCCTCCCGGAGTGCATTCACCTGAAACCTCAGATATTTCACCACCTGTCCTCCTGGACGATGGATAGTCTCTATTCACTTCAAGACTTTAACAAGCTCATTTTCTTGTGTACACAAAGGGTTAATGTTCATTTATTTTACCTTGATTCAATGACTGTTGGTCCTCTACGCTCATATCTAATAGATGAGATCTGTTCTCCTTAACTCTCTCTGAGGGGTGTCTGGACATGGATTTGATGGTCCAGAGTTTCTCCTTCACAGTTGATTTGATGCTAGTTGTTACTCCTCCTCTTAAGCTTTCACCTTCCTCGGACTTGGAATATTTTTGTAAGTGTTCAAAGGGATTGACATTGGAACTTCTCCTGTGAATATGACTCCTTTGGGTCTCACTACGCTTTCTCTCCTGAGCCTATGGACATACAATAAGTCCTCTCTGTGCACCCTTCTTGCGTTATCCCGTCCGATATTGATCTTCTCATATATTTCAAACTCCCACACACACCTTGCATTCTTAAGATTTCATCAAACTCATATCCAAAGGATTTCTTGAACAAGAAACACTTCTCTCCCTCCTGGTGTTCTTATTTCTCCATGCACACCTTGCATAGATTTTCCTCACAAAGTATTCAGTAACTCTGGTTCTTACTGAATTCAACATAGAATTTTTTTGTGCACACTTGCACCCTCTTAATGCCCACCTGACAGAGCTCTACAGAGTCCTCAGTAACTCTTGTTCTCTCTGAACTCAATACAAGGATATTCTCATGCACTCCTTGCACTTCTATTTATGAAGGTTCAATGGTATCCCTCCTGAGCTTTCCCTTGAGGTTAGACCTTTGTTAACAAACTCTTTTCCGACTGTGTGCACTCTTTGCACTCGGAAAATCAAGGACGAGAAACAATTGAAAATCATGCAATACTTCAACAGTTATGCATTCCAAACATGAAAATTATTAAAAATATATAAATCATACATAAACACATGATATGCAAGAAAAATTGCTTTTCTATTATCTCTGTGTGTCTATAAAGATGATTTACAAAAACTGAACCGTAAAAAAGTCTCAGTTCTTTCTATCTCTCTCTCAGAACTATTCTACCTCTAAGGCCTCTCTACCCAAACCTCTCTATCTTTCTATCTTCCTTTTTTTCCTTATGAAATATGAAACAAGATCTCATTACAGAAGAGGGGCTCTGCAAGCTCATGCTCTCTCACCTAACCTGATCAATTACATTGAAGTTTCATAAATATTTACCCAGAACTGACCATGATCTGGGCCTTCTACAAGAAACCCTTTAAGTCAATTCAACCACTATCTATACAAAGGCATGGCCCGGCATTAAATTCCTTACAATGCAAATCCCCATGGGATCTGATTTCATACTTAAAAATGTGAGAGGTTCAATGCCTCCCTTTCTAGTGAAATCCATACTAATGTGCTGGAATGATGGCACACTGCTGAGGTGAAGTGATTCTCCTGCATCATCATTCCATCCTCAAATGTATGGCCAAACAAAGGTTTTCAATACAGTCTTGGTTCATGCTCTTCGAACTCACTTTGGGCGT
This sequence comes from Picea engelmannii, assembly GCA_009831015.1. Taxonomy (NCBI): domain Eukaryota; kingdom Viridiplantae; phylum Streptophyta; class Pinopsida; order Pinales; family Pinaceae; genus Picea; species Picea engelmannii. Next base: position 111,404 of record ML811555.1, on the reverse strand, counting down.
AGCAAACAATGGGAAAATTACTTGCACATTCTACAACATAGATACAACAAGGAAATGCATTCTTCTACAGGGTTTTCACCTTTTGAGGTTTTCTTGGGCTTCCAACCAACATCTCCAATAGATATCTCACTCACTCTACAAGGCACCGGACATACACTTCATATCTGGTAGCTTGCCAAGGCCAAAGTCTAGCTCAAGAAAAGTGGATCATAGATGAAGTATTGCATAGCAAGTTTCCTCACCTTCTCATGGAAGCTGGGACGCTTCCATATCTAAACATGAAGTAATTGGTCCAAGGAGGCCACCTAGGGGAACGCCCACCTGGGGTGGACAAGTCAGCCACCTGGGCGTGACCCATTTTTTACCTTTTGATGTTATTTAATTAATCATATGTAAATAAATGGTTCCCTCAGTATATAAGGTGAATCAGGACTCAAATAAAACATTCTCATCTTTTTCCTGAAGCTATGTGTCTCATTTGACTTTTCTTTTCTGATTTTACATTTCATGTTTGTTGCATTTTCATTTTTTATGGTTCTCAAGGTTATCCAGTGTGCCTTTATTCATGGTTGCATACTGGTTGCTCCATTTTCCATGCTTCGATCTCTGAGAGTGAGCTAGACAATCTATTAGGGAGCAAATTGTTTTCCTGCAAGTTTCTGAGGCAGAAAGGAGGGCGCACCAACCTCGGGTTTATGCCCTTGCTGGTTTTTCCTTTGTTGGGATGAAGTAAGTGCGCCCTCCTTTATGGTTTCACTGATCTTCTCCTGTTGATCCCCATGACTAACATCGAGATAGCCACATCCTCTTGGCTACTCTCAGATCATCCCGACATTGGATCTCCATTGCTTGGTCACCCAAACCAATGGTGCACCCCTGTTCCTATTTGCGCCCATGAATACTTTTTGTCAAAATATGGTCTGTGTCTTGTTTGGTCACCTTATCCAACAGATCGCCTTCTTGGGTGAATAAGAAACCAAGGAGCATCATTAAGGTTTATTTCTTCTCTACAATTACAAAAAATCATGCACAAAGGATGTAAGTTGTACGCCATATTAGCACGTAATGAAAAAGGTGACTTGGAAATATTGGGAGACTTTCGAGTAGTATCGAAGTTTGTCGATGTTTTTCCTGAGGAACAACTAGGTTTACCTTCGGAAAGAGAATTGAAATTCACTATACACATAAATCCTACTAAAGAACCAATTGCAAGAACTCCATATCATATGTCGACAACAAAAATGGAAGAGTTAAAGATGCTATTGAAGGAGTTGTTGGATTTGGTACTTATATGTCCAAGTGTATCACCATGGGGTGTGCTAGAAATTTTTGTAAGAAAGAAGGATGGATCGTGGAGGATTTGCATTGAATATCGTCAATTAAAAAAATCCATGATCAAGAATCAATACCCATTACAGAGAATTGATGAATTATTTGATCAAATGAAGGGAACGACAATGTTTCCAAAGATCGATTTGAGATCTGGATATTGTTAGGTGAAAATATTGTCGTTTTAATTCCATTGTAGTACTTGCCCAACTATTTAATTTGTCAATCCAAGGTTCGTAGGCTTACGAATCACACGCACTATATATGCGGGACTGAAGTAGAAGTAATCTAATCTAAATTGCTGAAATGAAATTAATCTAGGAAAGCAGGAAATTAATCTAGGAAGCAATACAACATGTGAAGAGTTGAATGACAAAAGACATATATGAGCTCACACAATATATCAATCTCAAATTATATTACAAGAATCAAATGTCAAAGCATGAAAGAATAACAATGAAAGAATCAAAGCTAAGAATCCCCTTCTCCTAATTGCAAGACTAAATTATGAATTACATGATCTCTCACTCTCCCAATTATAAATAACATGATGACCCTCATGAAGAGAGAACACTCTCTTATATACATGAGAGTCTTGAATAGTGTCATAATTACAGATCCACTATTCTCTCAACCATTCTCAACTAATTTCCCATTATTAGAAGATATGATCCCTTCAAATCCTCCACACATTTCTCACATATCTTAGATAAGATATTCCATCCAAATCTTCCATGATCTTCTCCTTTGAATATGCTTGAATGATTGTCCCAAATATTCTTCAAATCTTCAAAGCTTGAAGATGAAATTCGAATTTGAGGCTAGGTGGTAATATTT
>ML811555.1:93648-109188 GCA_009831015.1 Picea engelmannii | reverse complement strand
AAATATGTTATTTTTCTAATATTTAATCACAAATTCATTTATAATACTGAAATGAATACAATGGAAAATAATAAGGAGAAACCCAAGTATCATTATGGAAATGGTATGATAAAAGGTTAATGGGATGATGAAATATAAGGAATCGTGAAGGGAAAAGAGGATATAAATGTGACATTTCTGAGGCCCAACATATATCACAAGTTATGAATCAAAGAGGAAGACATTTCTAAAACAACGTTTAAGACATGTTTGAGACATTATAAATTTATTGTATTACCATTTCGACTGACAAATGCTCCTGGTGTATTTATGAGTTTAATGAATGGGGTATTCCTCGAATACTTGGATAAGTTCATACAAGTATTTATTGAGGATATATTTATTTACTATTGGATAAGAGAGGATCACGATAAACACCTGAGATTAGTGCTATAATGTTTAAGAGAAAACAAGTTGTACGAAAAACAATCAAAATGTTCATTTTATCAAACAAAGATTCTTTAGTTGGGACACATTATTCTCGAGAAGGTATCACTATGGATCCAACGAAAGTTGAGCTTATTATGGAATGGCCAGCATCAACAAACATGCAAGAACTATGTAGTTTTATGGGATTAGCTAGTTACTATGGATGTTTTTTCGAAGGATTTTCAAAGATAGAAAATCCAATTGTGGAACTGTAAGAGAAGAAGAAAAACAAATTGGTCAGAGAAGTGCAAAAAAACATTTCAGAAGCTTAAAGAACTATTAACAACAACACCAATAATGAAAGTTTCAGATATGGAAAAATAATTATTGGTATGCACTCACACATCCAAGGAAGGATTGGGTGGAGTATTAATGCAAGAAGGTGGATTTATCACATATATTTCAAGAAAACTAATAAGGAACAAAGAGAATCATGTTAAGCACGACTTGAAATTATTAGTGATTCTTTATTGCTTGAGAGTTTGGAGACATTATCTTATTGGATGGAAATTCAAACAGAAAACTGATCATAGTGGATTACAACACATTTTTACTCAGAGAGACTTGAACACGCGATAAAGATGTTGGTCATAAATTTTAAGTGAATACCATTTTGAGATCACATATATTAAAGGAACAATTAACATAGTAGAAGATGCATTGACTCGGAGACCTCACATTTTCTCAGTAATACCTTTAAAGACAAATCTTCAGGAAAAGAGATTGACATTACAGACAGATGACGAATGAAACAAGGAAGTAAAAGATAATATCGGATAAGATACCATGATGATACCTAGATATGAAGGATATTCTTTGGTTATTGACGAGCTACTAAGGTATAATGGCATAATTTAAATACCACCAAATTTCGAATTGAGGAAGTTAATTTTGAGAGAAGCTCTTCGAGCGATGTATATGGCTCATCCCGGAGTCACAAAGATTAAGGAAGATATTAAATCATTGTTCTTTTGGAAATGAATGAAGATAGATATAGTTAACTATGTGACAATATTTCTTGAATGTCAAAAAGTGAAGGATTAACATAGAGATCCAATGGGTTTATTACAACCACATGTGATTCCTGTATCAAAATGGGAAGTTATATCAATGTATTTTATTGATGGATTTCCATTGATAGTAAGGAGGCATGATTCTATTTTTGTAGGCATCGACATTTTGATGAAGAGTTCACATTTTATTCCAGTTTATACGACGTATCAAGCACCGAACATAGCTATAATTTTTGTTAACGAAATTGTAACATTTCATGGCGTGCCAAGGAAGATAATATATGATATAGGATCAAAGTTTACTGGGAATTTTTGGACTAGTTTCCAAGATTCTTTGGGAATGAAATTGAATTTTAGTACATCATATCACCTCGAGACAGATGAAAAAAATGAAATAACGAATCAAATTCTAGAGGATATGATTCGAATGTATGTGATGGATCAACATAAATGATGAGAATAATGTTTACCATTGGTAGAATTTGCATATAACTACAATTATCAAAGTAAGATAAAGATGGCACCTTTAGAGTTTTTATACGGGCGACCTTGTAGGACAACTTTGAGTTGGGATCCACTATAGGATAGAGTATTGGTGGGACCAAAAGTGATTCAATAAATGGAATATCAGATGCAATCCATAAGGAAAAGGACTAAAGAAGTGCAAGACCGACAAAATATTTATGTGAATGCATGTTGCATTGACCGTAGTTATGAGGTTGGTGATAGTTGGATCTATGTTTTTTTTTGTGTAACCCCTTTGTAACTTGGGGGATAAGGGGGAAGAAGAGTACCCTTAGCATTGGATGGGAGGTACTAGTGAAGTCATTGGAATAGTAGGCGAAGGAAGGGATAAAGAAAGCTTTCAAATTTGAAGATCAAAGAGACGCGGCTCAATCCTTCAAATCAAAGATCAACCTCACAGTTCAAAATAATTATGGTTACAGTATTTATTTTGTGGTTATGTTAAAGTTTGTTGAATGTTAAATTGCTGATAAATATTGTAATGACCTGTGGTATTATTAGTGCATTGTTATAAGGAATATTCCTCATGAGTGACTTATTTAATGATAGATTTTTCTACAAAATATGTATAAATATTATTTTTTGTTGAGGAAGTGAAATTATGTTTCAAAGATCAAAATAAATAGTTAATTCCTTGTAAGAAAATATACCTAGAACTAATTGTATTATATGGCAGTTTTGTTATAAATCTACTGTGCAAACTGATGTAAAATTATTTGAACTATGCATACAGATAATGCACTGTTGAATGATATTTTGTTCATTATTTTTTATAATGAAATGAGAGTGTCAATATTTTCTTTCCATTATAGGGATAGACTTGTGAATAGTCTGAAGTTGACGAGCGTAATGTGGGAGATGTGATTCATTACAAATAAGGAATGCTTTACTGTACAACGAAATAGATTTAATGATTTCTTCCTTCATTCCACATAGTAACTGGGGAAGAGATAAATTCTACCTATGTGTGTCTTTATAATTAAGTTAAATCCTGTAAAATTAGACTTATGAAGACCCTTGAGTTAAACCAATAAAATCTTGTAGAAGAACACATTAAAGGATTATCTAGGCTTGGGTAACTGCATTGTTGTGTCGATCTCCTTAACATTGGGTTGACGTTGGCACTTTATATCTGGGCTCAACTACCGACTCCTTATGTTGGAGTTTCTCATGAGATGTTCCTCGAAGCAGTCAAGTGATAACCCTTCAATTTAAGTGTTGAGAACTGATAATGACTTTTCGTTTTGGTGGTTGAAAACAAATAATATATCATAACCCTTGTTAAAATTTCACATTAATAAGATCAACCAAAATATAAGTAACCACTTCTTTAACGTTCTGTGTAGAGGTGAAATCTGTTTTTCACCCTTAATCAACTATGCGAGTAGATTTCCCAACTGAAAATGAGTACAAACGATTTTTAGACACCAATGATAGTTTTACCTGTTTGTCAATATTATCGTCGAATGTACAATTATTTATCAGCTGTACAGATGATTCCACCTAAATTATTCTATGGTTACAAAAATAACGTATTATCAACAATATAGATGATTCCATATAAATTATTCTACGGTTACAAAACTAACCTAAAATCAATGACAGTTGGAAGGTTTTGCTAAAATTGTTACACGTTGAACCCTTGTATTTATAACACACTGTTCTTTTTGTCACCTCTTGTCGCCAGATTCTATAGAATAGAGGTAAGTACTGAGTGATTACAAAGATAAATTACACCTGCCATCTCTAGCTTCGTCCCTTGTCCGGGTTAATAACAGATCTGGAGTTTACACTGAAAAGAAACTGTCACTAATATTGCATGGAAACAACACCGTTTAGAGTAATATTGGTCTTTGTTGAAACATTTAGCGCGTATTTATTTAACTGAAAAAAACTAAAAAACTAATACCTTAATTGCTTTCACAGGTTCTGTTACCACATAAAGTTGTCAAGGGCCGTTGGCCGCAGACATGAGTGCAAAGAACACTACTCATAACGACTCATTCCAGGCACTAAATCAATGGTCGAACAAAGATTAAATCTAGGTCGTAGATCTCATTGGGAGAGATTAAGAGTGGAAAATTACCAAGGGAATCTGGATTTCGAAATAATGTTAAAGTTAATCATCAAAAGTATGAAGTCTTGAAACCTGAAATTAGCGTAAGCCATCCAATCCAGAGGGACGCATGGCATGCGTGGCACTAGATCAAAACTGCAGAGAAAACCATTTTGGGAATTTCGAAGTGAGGAAGGCGCCAAATCCTTGATGGCCGAAAGCTCAAAATAGATTAGGATCATTCATTCATAAGTGCACATGGTGTCATATCAATGGATTCGCAATTTCACGAATTAGAAGTTTTGAAGGGAGCTATATTTCAAAATCCCTGAAAGAGAAAATCCTGAAGCCCCTTGAAGATAAGCCCTAGGTCGTAGAGGTGGTCATATAGGAAGGGTCCATAAGAAGGGAGCTAGCACTCTCTAGTCTCCAATTCGTGAGTTCGAAAATCAGGAGAGGCTCACAACAAAGCACCCAAAACGCGAAGTCCGAAACACCTTTTGGGTAAGCGTTTGGTCACAGTTGGAGGTCATATCAGTGAAAGATGGGTCCACAAAGAATCTTAGCACCTACACCGTCCGTATTGGTCATAGAAGAAGATTTGCATGGCCTCGAGGCACCAGGATTGACTTGAAGAAGTCGTGGGCACCACCTGAAACATTCATGGGTGTGAGGGCTCGTCCCTATCCCGATGAAGATAGTTAATGGAAATGGGGGAGGTGGTTGAAACCTTGCCTCACCCCATAAATGGAAAACATGTTGAAAACGACCGTGAGTGAAGATTGGCAATCCAAAGTTTCATTCTCGATGGATTTTCTTGCAGAATACATAACTGAGGCAAGCTCGCGTCTGACATGAGAAGGCCTGCAGAGTCTGACAGAGCAGGCACCGACTGATAGCTTCAGATGCAGAGGTCTGATCATGCTCCCGGTGGTTGCAACATTTTTCAGTATATATAGGCAGTTTTAGTATTTTGTTAAGGTGGATGGTTGAGTAGGGCTCCCATATTGTAAACTTTTGATGAAGCTTTTGTTTCTCTGGTTATGTATTTGGATCTGAGAATTCTTGTTTAATGAAATTCAACGTCTTTTTTGTCATATTTGGCTCTGATATTGAAGTGTCCATGATTGAAGGATTCAGATGGATTGTTTTGACTGTATTGCAATGTATGTTTGATTACAGTGTTGTTATTTACGTTCTTTCAGTTTCCTGGAGTTTTGAATCCAAGAGGATCTTGTATTTGAAGATTTTCCTCCTTAGGCTTCTAGATGACTTGATGTCTACGGAAGACCTCTACACTCTCCTAACCAAAGTCTTCCCTATATTCATCCTTACTCCAAGTTATTGACTAAAGTTAATCAAGACCTCACCTGCATGTGCATACCAGTCCAATTTTTTGAGTTAAAAGGATATCATCTTGAGTCTGCGTCCATTTGATCTCTTTAAAACCAACCTGTGACATAAAAATTGTAACGACCCTAATTGGATAAATGTTTAAAGATTATAAAGTAAAATTAATTAAAGAAAATAATTGTGGTTAACTAAGAAATACTTTAACTACAGATCACATTTAATGACCTGAGAAATAAATATTAAAGAAATCAATGAGAAATGTTATAAAAATGGTTGCGTATGTAGAGAGGGAGAGCTATGAATCCCGATAATATAAAACATTGAAGGAGGACGAAGGACGGAGGATGGGGGGTGGTTGGAGTAGTAACTACATGAGTCGGTGAAGGAGGAATAAGGGAGAGAGGAAGGTTGACGGGAGGGGATTGGACATTGGACGGGGGAGATGGATTATGGAGGACGGTTGGACTTGCTGTGGGCACACAGTTTCTGACTGTCACTTTTGATCAGTGGAGGCACCGAGTTGCTGGAGGTTTTGGGCACGGGGGGGCAGGATATCCGTAGATATCCTGGAGCTAGGTAGTTTTCCTAGTTGGCAGGGAGGACAGTAGTTTTGGGCAGTTATTTTCTTGTTTGTGGCAGGGTTAATCTGTGTATCAGGAAGCAAGAAGGCAACAGCGAGGCAAGGAGGCAACAGATATTAGCATCAGAACCAGGTACGTTGTTAAGTTATGTATTTATTTCATTTCTGCCGTAAAATCAGTATTTATCGATAAATCTAAGTTATTGAAGTTGATGTTATGAAAATCAATATTATGCTATGAAGTTATTGATTCAGTTTACAAAATAAATTGTTTATGAAGTTTAATGAGGTTTAGAAATATATGGTTGTTACATATGGTATCAGAGCGTCTTAGTTTGAAATCTGGGCCTCAGGGCCAAAACCCCGAGTGTTAACTCCAGCCACGCTTAAACTACAAAAAAAACACGTTCAGTTTGACCCAATATGACTGATACAGTATCCGAAAATATACAGGTAGTACCCCTACATTACCCAAGAAAATAATATCATATATCACAAACAACAGCTTTAGGTAATTCCCTTTAACTGGATCATGAATGGATAATATAGTCTTAGTCTGAATATTTAAAGGAACGCCCTTTAAAATAAGTGGCAGCAAACCCAGATAGTTTGCAGGATCACTTCCCACAAAATGGGTACCCTTAAAGCAGACTGAATAAAGCTATTAAGCACGAAAAACAGAGATGATAACTTAATTTTATTTTGAGCAATACTTGTCCATGAAGTTTCGGGTAGAATAGACACCTAAAATCGATGAAAATGTTGAGGGAAACTTCTGTTTAAGGCTTGAAGTTGGTAAGAATTAATAAATACACGAACTACACTAAATAAAATGCAAAAGGACATTTGCAAGACCTTGAAAAGGCCTACTTAACCTCGAACTTACCTAAATGAGGAACTGCCAATGCACCGTAGGAAAAATGAAATTTTGAAGACTTGTATTGTACGGGAATGGCATAAACTACTTGCCGGTGATTTTAAATAATGTAACCTCAAGAACAATAGGCCAAAATAAATTTTAACCTTGCCAAGAAAACAATTTTTACACTACGTGATGTTTTATGCAACAAATCGATTATCCCGAATGAGAGCTGTCTATTACGCGTGAGAACGGATCTAAGCCGTCAGATCTCGGGCGAAATCCCGTCAGCCGTCAGATCTTGAGAAGTTGTGCAGGGTTTAAGTCCTAGTGTGCAGGGGAGGAGTCCCGGAAGATTCATCGGGATATCCGAGCCATCGGGGTTTTGTAAAGCCAGAGAATCGAGACCTTGTGGTTCTCAAAATCCCAAGAACGGATCCTAGCCGTTGATCACGGCAGGACACGCATCAACATTCTAGGGGGGAATCGGGATTTTACCCATCGGGGATTTCAGGAGTGTAGAATTGTTGCGTCAAGGAATCGTGATCTGTGATTTCTCGATAGGATCGGAGCCATCCAAACAGCAGGGACAAATGTCAGAAGATCCCGCAGAGTCGGAGATCGAGGAATTGAAAGTCCCGTGCACATGAAAACGGGAATCGCGATATCGCGAAACGCGATTTCCCGACGGGCACAAGGACAGAGTGGGGACCACCAGGGTTAGAGTGGTGGACAGGTGTCGCGTCACACCGAACGATCGAAGATCGGGGTTCGGGAAAACACAAGTCCCAGAACTCATAGGTTTTGGATTCGCGAACTCGCGAACTCCGATACACCGAGGGAGGACAGGTGTCAAAAGGGTCAACTCTCGTGGGGGTCAACGCCAAGTACCATTGGGGATCAGGAGTCGGGGATCCGTGAGGACAAAAGATCATGACAACGCAAGTGGCAATTTCCCGACGGGAAGATTCCCGATAAAAGCAAGGAACCCCGACGCGTGGAAATCATCTAGCGCCATCGGTGAAAGCTCCAGAGGAGGGCTTCGTCGGGTATCGGGATATCGGGAGTCCTGGAAACATAGCAACAAGAGTTGTGAAATCGTGAAACGCGATTTCCCGATAAGCCAAGGGACAATGGGGCCCATAGAAGGGTCAACGGTGGACAGGTGGCATCAGCCATCGGGATATCACGAGTTTCGTGGACAAGGTGTCCATGCACTATGAAATCGCAAACCCCGAAAGCCGATGCAATTAACTTAACTCTTAGCCTTTGATTAAAAGAATTAATTAATGATTGTTTAATTAAGACCTAAACATATCGCGAAATCGGAGATCGAGGTTTCGTGATTCAATGTACGCCGATTCTTTGTTACGGGAAATCCCAAATCCTGATTTCATTAACCTTTAAACTCGCAAAAAGTTAAATTTTAACCATTCGTTGACCCAGGGTAAACGCAGAAAGGCATAGCAAATTTTGAATTGATGAAATTCTTGCCCGAGGAGGACAAAAAACCTGATAGGGAACCATAAGGCAAGGGTCACATAGGACAGGGTCACATGGACCTTGGTGTAGACGAAATGGCTAACACACAAGGAAGAGGCGCATCGGGATATCGAGAATCCCGTAGGCACGCGATTCATGCAAATCGATAGTGCGATATCCGAAATCCCGATAAGGGATAAGACTGCGATCACAAGGTGAGGTCGTGTGGATCAAGAACATAGCTTAAGGGGCTAATGCGCTAGGAGCATATTGGGGATCGGAAAATCACGAGTCCTAAGGACTTGTGAGGTTCGACATTTGGAACCCCAAAACTTCGATGTAGGACAAAGCCGGGGTCACATGGAATGACGGTCATATGAGGGGGATGTCTAGCCTGGAGGGATAACACATAAAGTGCCATATCGGAGATCGGGAGTTCGTGAGGACAGGAAACTCTGGGTATCGGACATAAGGAAACCCCAAAACCCGAAATTTAAGTGGGGAATTTCACAGTTAGGAGAAAAAGAGCCGTGAGCAATACGGAAGGCAATGTATATGCAGCTAACTACATGCATATGCATAGATGAATAAATTTATAAAAATAAATGAAAGAAATTGAAAGAAAAATACCAAAATCCGTACAGGGCTGGAATTACAAGAAAATCATTCTGTTTCAAAAGAGGAAATCACCATTCATTACCACAATGTAAGGAAGGATGGTGCAATTGCTTAATTGGAATAACCCCGTGCTCTTCATGGAGGTACTAGAACTGTGCACAACATACGGATGGAATCGTACCTCTTACCATAGCTGAGGGCGATCTCCGCAAAGTGTACAGACAGGAGGATTGGTTCCCAACATTTCAAGGAGACTGGGCTCCAGGTCCTGGATCTTGCCAGTGGCCACGCCAATATACTCTGTTTCTGCAAAACGAACGGGAGCATACCCAGTAATAACCAACGCAAGAGAAGTGCTAAGAACAATGGCAAGGATGTGAGCCATGGCAAGGGAGATTCTGGAAACCTCTGAGCAGAGCAGTGGAAGATCTGTGGCGGACAAAGACTGATGCGAGGAAAGTCCCAGCGGTTGAGAAAGTGAGACAGATGAAGGACGTGTAGGGAATCGAAGGGCTGACAGGTGTAGAATTTGGGGGTTAGATACGAGGGAGCTTGAGAAAACCAGACGAGCACGTGGAACCCATGCATGCCCGAACCCTTGGGTATACATTCAATTATTTTATATATATAATATAAAGTGTTAAAAATAATATAAAATAAATTAAATATTTTAGTATAAATGATTTATATATAAATGAGGTCAAATTAGCTTAAATGTAAAGTAAAGATAATTTGAGTTAAATTAGTGTAATAATAATGTTAGAATTTATTTATTTATTTGAGTGTAAGGTTAATCTACCTTAAAATTTGATGTTAACCAAGCTTAGATGCTTAATCCTAAACCCAAACCTAGCCAATTCCCCTAATGGAGTAATGTCTGTTTACAGACAAGTAAAGAAAACTTACACCTAACCCTGTTTCTAAGTTTAAGTAGCACCAATTTGAAACGTCCTGGAACTCACCCTAATAACTTTGGGGTGATGCAGATTAAGTCATACAAGATGGTCAGGAATCGAAGGAGTCGAGGCAGGGGAGCATCGTCACGGGCACCACTGATGCCACCCACACCATCAACACCATCGACACCACCAACACCACAAGCACCACCACCACCATCGTCCGAACTAGCCCTCATACTACGCTCGTTTTAAGCCATTAACGAGACTTTAAAGGGGCGCCAACCAGCAGGGACTGAAGTGGAACCCCCACCATCTGGAACGGGTAATCCAGAAGCATCAAGGAACTCAAGGGGAGAATTTCCACCTGAAGACATCACGCGAGAATTGCAGAAGATCAAACTTCCATAGTTTGCCGAAGGTCGCACCAGTGAACGTGCGGAAGCATGGTTGGAAGGCATGACAAGGTGTTTTTCCTTAAGGGACTATGCATCCAATTCAAAGGCCAAGATCGCAATTTTCCAATTAAGAGACAACGCCTTAAACTGGTGGGGTAACTTGGAAAGACAACTACACCTTACCCCAGACACAGTATCTTGGGAACTTTTCAAGGAGAGGTTCCGAAGGAAGTATCTACCAGCATACTACGAGGAACAACAAGTAGGGGAATTTCATGCCTTAGTACAAGGAAACGGGACTGTAGAAGAATACGAGATCAGGTTTAATGAACTGGTCAAGTATGTTTCGTATATGGACAATGAGCAGCGACAGGCAGAGCGCTTCGTTTATGGATTGAACCCGAAGATAAGAGCTATGGTGCGGATGTGGAAACCGTCTTCAGTAGCGGAGGTGGTAGAAAGTGCGCGTTATGTGGAAGAACACATGAACTTAACAGGGGGTACAAGGTCGACATTTCCACATCTCCCTGGATTCGTAGGAAAGACCTCGAGGAAATTTCCTAAGGGAGGGGGCTCAAGGCCACCACCTTATGGTAACAGGTTCGTGCCAAGGACAATAGCTGCAGGGGTTTCAATGGAAACTAGTGCACCATCTCGTTCATTGCCAATGGTGCAGACAGGTCCACGACCATCTCGAGGAACAACTAGTAGGGGCAGGGGTTCCAGGGGAAGGAACTCATTTAGGAATCAGTCACATAACAGTGCACCAGTTCAATCTCGTATTGCCTGTTGGAGATGCGAAGGACCCCATTACGAACGGGACTGCCCGGAGTTACAATCAGGGTTCGTGCATAGAGAAGGAAAGGCACCGATGGGGAGAGCAAGTAGAAGCCATCAGATTTATGCAGCGGTTAACAACCACCAGGCCGAACATCAATCCACCGTAGTGGAATCATCAGGTACGCTAAATCATATTAATGTTAAGATTTTGTTTGATTCTGGTGCGACAGATAGTTTCATTTCACCATCTGCATTAGAAAAGAGTGGGCGGGCGGCCTATGAGCATGATGACTTTAAACAAGTCGAGATGGCTTCGGGGGAAAAACAAGTTGTAGGACCTAGTGTCGATAATTGTATAATAGACCTAGGAGTGTGCACTACCAGGTTGAAGGTATACGTCACTGCTCTTGGGGCATATGACCTAATCATTGGAATGGATTGGTTAGCAGCTCATCGAGCTTTGGTAGATTGTTTCACAAAGAAGGTGCTTTGTATTGATGATGAAGGAAGACCAATAGAAATCCAAGGTGTACAGAGAAAAGTATCATTACACTTTATATCAACTATGAAGGTCAAGCGATGCTTGATACAAGGGTGTCGACTTTATGTAGTGGAAGCAGTGAGTGATAGGAAAGGACCCTCATTATTTCAGTATCCGGTATTGTCATAATTTCAAGATGTTTTTCCGAACGAGTTACTAGGGTTACCTCCTGAAAGGGAGCTTGATTTTACTATAGATCTAAAACCTGGTGCAGAACCAATATCCAAGACTCCGTATCGGATGACGGCACCGAAACTTTGTGAATTACAAATGCAGTTGAAGGAGTTACTAGACTTAGGGCCAGTAAGGCCCAGTGTCTCACCTTGGGGCGCACCGGTAATTTTTGTAAAGACGAAGGATGGATCCTTACGACTGTGTATAGACTACAGAGACTTGAACCGTGCTACAGTGAAGAATAGGTACCCAATGTCGCAAATAGATGACCTCTTCGATCAGATGAAAGGAGCAGCGGTATTCTCAAAGATCGATTTGCGATCTGGGTATCATCAGTTAAGGATTAAGGAAGGTGATATCCCAAAAACTGCCTTTCGAACTCGGTTTGGACATTACGAGTTTGTTGTAGTACCTTTCGGATTGACTAATGTGCCAGCAGTATTCATGAGCCTCATGAACAACGTATTCCAGAAGTACTTAGATGGATTTGTACAAGTTTTTATAGACGACATTCTCATCTATTCAAGGAATGAAAGAGAACACGAGGAACACTTGCAGATAGTGTTGTCTTGCCTTAGGGAGAAAAAATTGTATGGGAATCTTTCAAAGTGTTCCTTCTTCCAGAAAGAGATCCACTATTTAGGCCATATCATTTCCGGTAAAGGAATCTCGGTGGACCCAGAAAAGGTAAAGGCCATTATGGAATGGCCAGTGCCGAAAAATGCACATGAGGTAAGAAGCTTCATGGGGCTAGCGGGTTATTACCGGAGATTTGTGGAAGGATTCTCAAAAATAGAGAAACCCATCACCACCCTGCAATGCAAAGGGGTCAAGTATGAATGGACAGAAGAATGTGATAGTGCATTCATTGAGCTTAAGAGGTTACTAACTAGTGCGCCAATTCTACGAGTGCCATATATGGAAAAGGACTTCATGGTCTGCACGGATGCCTCGAAACAAGGGTTGGGGGTCGTGCTAATGCAGGATGGAGGAGTGATAGCTTATGCGTCAATAAAGTTGAAGAAGCACGAAGAGTTATACGTGACTCATGATTTAGAGTTGGAATCTGTAATGCTAGCTTTGAAACTTTGGAGGCACTATCTTGTGGGGCGAAACTTTGATCTCAAGACGGACCATCAAAGTTTAAAACATCTCTTCACTCAAAGAGATCTAAACGCTAGGCAAAGGCGATGGAGTGAGTTCATGAGTGACTATGATTTTGGTATTTCATACATAAAGGGAAAGGAAAATGTGGTCGCAGATGCCTTGAGTAGGAGACCATGTATCTTCTCCTTGGTAACCTTAAAGGTTAGTCTGAGAGAACAGGTGTTGACACAACTACTAGGAGACAGTTGGTATTTAAAGGTTACTTCAGACCTCTAGAGCGAGAGGCAGATAGACCCAAAGTATGAAGGATATAATCTAGAAACAGACGGATTGTTAAGATATCGAGGAAGGATGTACATCCCGGAGAATGGGGATATTCGAAGCATCATACTGAAGGAAGCCTATAGAGCACTTTATTGCCCACATTCGGGTGTGAAGAAGATGTACGCAGGGATGAAGAAACTCTTCTTTTGGGTAGGCATGAAGCGCGATGTAGTCCATTTCGTCACCAGATGCCTAGAGTGTCAACAGGTGAAATCCGACCACCATCACCCGGCAGGCCTCCTACAACCACATGATGTTCCTATGTCCAAATGGGAAGTCATCTCTATGGTATTTGTTGTGAGGTTGCCGCTAACATCTCATAGACACAATCCCATTCTTGTGATAGTGGATAAGTTAACCAAGAGTGCTCATTTCATTCCAGTTAGAGACACTTACGATGTCACTGATGTGGCACGAGTGTTCATAAGCGAGGTTATCCGTTTGCATGGGATACCTAAGAAGATTATTTCAGATAGGGACTCCAGATTCACATCTAGGTTTTGGACAAGTTTATAGTCAGCGTTGGGGACTCAGTTTAACTTAAGCACAACTTATCATCCTGAAACATATGGGAAAACTGAGAGAGTAAATCAATTTATGGAAGACATACTTAGGATGTATGTGATGGATAATCAAACCCATTGGGAGAAGTACCTACCTTTGGTAGAGTTTTCCTACAATAACAGTTATCATAGTTCCATCGGAATGCCACCATACAAAGCTTTGTATGGGAGGCCATGTAGAACGCCATTGAGTTGGGATAGACTAGAAGACCGAATAACAGTTGGGCTAGAATTGATTCAGGAAATGGAGGAACAGGTGATTCAGATCAGGCAGAGACTAAAGGAAGCACAGGATAGACAGAAAAGTTATGCGGATGCACACAGGACCGACCGAAATTATGAAGTGGGGGACCAAGTTTTCACTCGTATCAAGCCTAGTAAGAGTACCATACGGTTCGGAAAGGGGAAAAAGTTGTCACCTCGGTTTATAGGGCCATTTAGGGTCCAAGAAAAAATTGGACCCGTTGCCTATCGTCTCGTACTGCCACCCCACTTGCATAAAACTCATAATGTATTTCATGTATTTGTTTTACGTCATTATGTTGTTGATGAATCACATAAACTAAATTGGAAAGAATGGCAGGTATCGGACGTGGGAACCCTCACAGTAGAACCGTTACGCATATTAGACCATAGAGTCCGACAGCTCAGAAACCGTCTCGTAGATCAAGTTAAGGTCTAGTGGGACAAGTATAGTCCAAGATCTGCTACTTGGGAGGACGTCGAGACCCTACGGCGAGACTATCCCTCACTATTTTGACCACCTCGAGAACATGTTTCTCGAAGGTGGGGTGTATGTAACACCACCTTTGACTTAGACAGCCAGGATTACTTGAGGCCTATACACTTTATTTCCTAGTCACAATGAAACTATTAAGTGATACATGTAAACTTTAAACTAATGAACTTTTATGAAGGTTTAATTGTTATCAATGATGATGCATGTAATGTGACCTATTATGTGAATGTAAATTTTACAAATGTTTAAATGATATTGATGATGATGTGTATGAAGTGACATATTGTGAGAAAGTGAAATTATTGAATACTATTAGAATGATGTTGGATACGATGAAATCCATTTTGGGCAAATGATAATCTTGTGAATGGGTGACGAGTTGAATTATGGGATATTATGAAATCTAAATTCTAATTGGAAAACTTTGATGTTAATGTATCGGTACAGGGATACCAAATTGAAATGATGAAAGTATGCAATTATATGATGATAATGCATAGAAATGTATGAGTTTGTGTTGCAGACTAATCTGCAGGTTATGGGCTATGAAATAGCCAAGTGATAATGATGATGAAAGTGGATATCAGGACCACTAACCGAGAAACATTATGGTATGAAAAATGTATGTGAAATTTATATTGATTTGGATACATTGCTATGATATGTGGACTAGTGCATGATTTTGGTACTAACACTGCCCAAAACCAAATAAACGATGACAAAACCTCTAGCAACATGGTGCCCCTGTATGTTCCATTGTAGGGTGTTGACCCTAGTTCTATTAGGAGGGGTGGAGGCATTTCCCACCGTGTATCCTCCATTGTAGGGTGTTGACCCTAGATATGATTAGGAGGGGTGGAGCCATTTCCCACCATGTATCCTCCGAAACCTGAAGTCATGGGAGATCAGTGCTAGTTCACTCTCCCCAAGACGTGTGATGATGACTGTCAGTTGCCTGCTAGGGAAGCTTGGTCGAGATAGTGACACTTCCACTTACGGGTTCTATTTGGAGTTAGGTCAATATAGTTGATGCTCCAAGATAGTCTAGCAGAGGAAGGATAGGA
>ML811555.1:70537-93598 GCA_009831015.1 Picea engelmannii | reverse complement strand
TCTAAAAAAAAAAAAAAAAAAAAGGGGAGAGAAATGTGTATATATGAATATTCATTATTATGTAACTAAACCACAGTTGTTTAAAATAAATTATTGAACCGAACAATTGTAGTTAAACGATTTCTCACACAATTAATTGATTGTTGTCTTTTATAAAAGACTAGTCTTGCTAACTGGCTTGAATGCATACCTAAATTATTAAAGGATGAATGTTTGATTATTAATACGTGCACGAGATTTGCATGTACTAGCTACACATGCATTTCTTGTACATATACACTAGTATGTATGAGCTTTCTTGACTTACTGACTGATAATGTCAGTTACTTGTTATGAATGTGTGAACCATGCTCTTTTCCTTTGTACCATCAAATACCTTAACTTCGGGATGAAGTTTCTTGAAGGGTGGGTGTATGTAACGACCCTAATTGGATAAATGTTTAAAGATTATAAAGTAAAATTAATTAAAGAAAATAATTGTGGTTAACTAAGCAATACTTTAACTACATATCACATTTAATCACCTGAGAAATAAATCTTAAAGAAATCAATGAGAAATGTTATAAAAATGGTTGCGTATGCAGAGAGGGAGAGCTATGAATCCCGAGAAGATAAAACATTGAAGGAGGATGAAGGATGGAGGATGGGGGGTGGTTGGAGTAGTAACTGCATGAGTCGGTGAAGGAGGAATAAGGGAGAGAGGAAGGTTGACGGGAGGGGATTGGACATTGGACGGGGGAGATGGATTCTGGAGGACGGTTGGACTTGTTGTGGGCACAGAGTTTTTGACTGTGGATTTTGATCAGTGGAGGCACTGAGTTGGTGGAGGTTTTGGGCACGAGGGGGCAGGATATCCGTAGATATCCTGGAGCTAGGTAGTTTTCCTAGTTGGCAGGGAGGACAGTAGTTTTGGGCAGTTATTTTCTTGTTTGTGGCAGGGTTGATCTGTGTATCAGGAAGAAAGAAGGCAGCAACGAGGCAAGGAGGCAACAGATATTAGCATCAAAACCAGGTACTTTGTTAAGTTATGTATTTATTTCATTTCTGCCGTGAAATTAGTATTTATTGATAAATCTAAGTTACTGAAGTTGATGTTTTGAAAATCAATATTATGCTATGAAGTTATTGATTCAGTTTACGAAATAAATTGTTTATGAAGTTTAATGAGGTTTAGAAATATACGGTTGTTACAAAAATATGATGGGTACTGGTCTTACCCTCTCTACAATTAGAGGATGACTTCTAGTACTAACAATTATGGCACCGTTGTCGTGGAATGAATGGAATACATTTCCTTGGGATAGAAGGACAAAGAGCTTGTGATTTTGAAGGTGCATTAGATATCAGAACCATTGAAGATTGTAGTTTGCACCTCGCAACTCCACAATCAAAGACTCCACTAGGGAGGACCCTATTGACAGAAAGATGACCATACCAAAGGGAAGACAATGTATCAGTTTAGGAGATTTCTTCATGAAATATTGTTTTTCTTTATCAACTCATTTCACTCTTTCCCTTTACATATAAAAATTATTATCCTCTGCTTTGTCTATTCAAATGATAATAAGCCTTCCTTTATTTATCCATCCTTGGAAGAAGAAGACATGCCCTGTTCTTGTGTTGTAGATGTTGATCTTGTGTCTTCACCTTTGCCTACTCATAAAAGTGAGATCTGTATTGCATCTCCTCTTGAAATTGATGACCCTTGTAGCCCTGAGGAGGTTGAAAATAATTCATAGTCTTCTCAAATCTCATTACCCTCCGTTATTCCTACTCAGCCTTGCCATTAACTCATTAATCCTCATGATCAACCCACTGCTTTTCAAATTAAAATTAGAAATAAGTTGTTTAAACCTTTAAGGCTGTCACATGACCTTCATCCTTATCCTTGTTATTCCTTTGAGTATCTTCCTCGGTTTTCTGGAGAGGATCATATTACAGCTAAGAGGCATTTGAAGGCCTTTGAGATATTTATCGATCAGTTTGGGATTGTTCATGATGATGTTTCCATGAGGCTATTCTCACATTCCTTGTCTAGAGATGTTGTTGTGTGGTTTAGAGGTCTAGATGTTGGTTCTATTGGCTCATGGACCAAGCTATTCCATGCATTTTTAAAGTGTTGGGGTGAGAACAAGTCCCTTGATCAATACTGGTTTGAGTTTAATGCATTGAGGAGAGGGGAAGAAGAAGCCTTGGCTATCTTCAACAAGAGTTTTTACAGTGTTTATCATAGTATGCCTATGGAGATCAAACCCACAAAGATTATTGCAATGGTGTACTATGTCATGGCTCAGCATCAAGAGCTGGTCCTGCTCCTAAGACAGAGATTGCTAAGACACTTGTTTGAATATTCTCAAGGGGTCGAAGAGAACATCAGGGCTAGAAAGGGGGTTCATATGCAAGCATATCTTGAAAATTTGCATGTTCATAAGCAAGAAGACTGCCAATATGTTTCAGATTCTAATCATGAAGATATTGTGTATGAATCCTATCTGGAACAACACCAAGGAAGTAGCGAAGATAACGAAGAGCAAATATTTTCCTTGGTTCCTATTTATGATGATTACAAATTGGATCCTTGGGAGAGCCATGAAGGAAAAATGGAAGAGCTAAATGTGCAGTCTACCTCTTGTCCCGAGCCTATAAATGAGTAGATCCCTACCTTACATTTTGTTGACTTAAGGAGAAATAAGCCTACGTATGAAAATTATCAATCTGATTCCGATATGGATATGAAATATTTCCAAGACCACACTATAGAGCCTTTTCCTTTATTCATTAAGGAAAGACATTGGGTGGAAATCAACCATTGTTGACCTGCATAAGACACATAGAAGCATGAAAAGGAGGATCTAAATGTGTAGTTTATCTCTTGTCCAGAGCCTGTAAACGAGCAAATATCACATGGGATTGAATTGCCTACATCAGCTCTCCACCCAGCTATACACTCTGAGAGCATCAAACAATGGGTGAGAAACAATGAAGAACAAGAGGTAATTTCTTACCAGTTGAGCTCGCCTGATTGTAAATTTTGTGACCCTTTGGGGTCATATATGGAGTTGTGTTTTCAAAAAGCATTGGAGCCTACAGGATTTTTCATCTTATCATCATTTGGGGGTATGGGAAGCATTCCGAGTCATGTTCTCATGCAGTTTTCATACTTCCCTAGAGTTTTGAGGATCAACTACGGTAAGGATAAGAAATTTATCACCAGACAATCTAGGTGGCTATGGTGGAAGTTTTCTTTCATCTAGCACTTTGTAAAGATTAGTTAGTATAGGATTGTACATAAATAAGCTCCTTCTGGAGCATGTGTGTTTGTTTTCCTCTTATAAGTAGAATAGTGTACATGTCAGACTTCAATGAAATGTTTTTAGCTTGACTCCATAACCCAACAACTGAGGCACTGGAACTACTTGTTCTTGGCAGCTCGTAGGGAGCATGTCATCCCCTATGGAGCCAAATGTTATGTTAGGAATCAAATATCAATATAGCATAGAAAAACCTCAGAATAAGTACTCAACGCCTTGAAAAAGAGAGAAATTAAGATAATAATCCTCTTTGAAGGGGCAACCTCCTTATGCCCAAATTAATGTTCAATTACAAGATGATTCCAAATGAAAATGTCTCCTTTGTATATATAGGAGACTAGGAGGTATAATTACAACTAAATGATAAATCCAACATAAATAAAATAACATTACTAATGTAATATGCCCCAATTAAGGCGTAATGAGCCACTATTTAGGGCTTAACATGCCCCTCCCCTTGAGAGAAGTGTTGTCCGCAATGCTTGAGTAACTATGGATGCTTATGTATAAAATAATCATCTTCCCAAGTGGAATCTTCAGCCGGTAGTTTCCTCCATTTAATGAGATACTCTGAAATGGATCTATTCCTTAGCTGGAGAATTCTTGTGTCAGTGATGGCTTCAGGCTCCAATATGATTTTTCCTTCATCGTCAAGTTCTAGGAATATAGTTTGAACTGGGATCTTGTCACCTATAAACTTATTTAAGCATGAAACATGGACAACTGGGTGTATTGGTGAAGACGCAGGCAAATCCAATTTGTATACCATAGTACCAATATTTTTCAACACCTTATAAGGGCCATAGTACTTTGGTGATAATTTATTATCCTTCTTGGCTTGCTTGAGGGACATCTATTTGTATGGTTTTAGTCTTAAAAACACCCAATCCCCTACTTCAAAACTTCTTTCACTACGATGTTGATCTGCTTGTTGTTTCATGCGATTATGTGCCATGGTCAGGTTGTCCTTTAATATTTGGAGAACTTGTTGTTGATGCTCGATCTGATATTCCATTGCTTGAACCTTAGATTTTTCTTTTAGAGAAGAAGTGATGGAAGGATGGTGGTATCCATAGAGTTCCATAAATGGTTTCATTTTTGTTGTAGTATGAAAGGAAGTGTTATACCACAATTATGCCAACGGTAGCCATTTGAACCATTGTGTTTGTTTATCAGAGCCTCTAACAATTCTTTGGCTAGGTATAATAATTCTAGCCTCTAACATTTCTTCAACCATGCACTCAATTTAACTCTTCTGGGCATAAGGATATCTATATGGCCTAATGTTAGGAGGAACACTCCTAGGAATTTGGTGAATATCATGATCATGATTTTGAGTGGGTGGAAGACATTTGGAAATATATTCAAATACTTTGGAATGCTTATCAATGATCCCTTGGATATCTAGAGGAATATTTGTGCAATAACACCTTGATGCCTCTTTTCCAATAATTTTTTCATGCTATTAGAGCTTATACCCCTTAACTCAATTTCTTTTCCTTCTAATTAAAATTTCATGAAAAGTTCTTGAAAATTAAAAGCCATTGTTCCTAATGATTGTAACCATTGGATTCCTAGTACAAAATCAACACCACCCATGGGTATAGAAAGCATTGGACTATTCATTACATATTCTCCCATAGTAAGATTGATCTTATTGCATTTTCCTGAGCAATTGATAGTTCCTCCATCTGCAATCATTACTTGAAACACTGGTCCTCAATATACAAAGCAATTGAGATCATTGGCTAATTTATAGTGAATGAAATTATGAATACTACCAGAATCAATTGGGAATATTACCTTTTTCTTTTTGATATAACCTTCGATCTTGAGTGTTTGAGGAGTGCTAATTCCATCCAATGCATTACACGATATCATGGGAGTCAACTCTTCAGAGGAAATTGCTTGTACGTTTTCATCTCGAGATAGTTCTTGTTCTTGTTCTCCTTCCTCTTCACAATCTATGTAGAATAATTTCTTCTCACCACACTTATGTCCCTTACTGTACTTCCTGTCATAATTAAAGCATAAACCTTTTTCTTTTCCTTCCTCCAATTGTTGAGGTTTCCACCTTGTAGGTTGAGGTGTTTTAGAAGAAGGAGAATTATTCTTTCTATAGATGTTAGGATTCGTCCTTCTAGTAGCCATAGACATATTTTTACTTTCAACATTTCTTTCCATCCTGAATGCATTCTCCAATGATTTGGGTTCCCAAATATGAAATTCATGTTGAATTTTATCCTTTAAAGTTCCTATGAATACATCAATCAAGTGCTCATCTGGAATATATGTTACCTTTATATTCAATATTTGGAAGTTCTCAATGTTCTCTATAATTGAACCCTTTTTCTTGAGATTTATCAATTGGCTAAAGAAGGTATTGCTCCTTGCATCCTCATAGTGTTCTATCATTTCATCCGTGAAAATTTTCCAAGTGACGAGTGATTTGCGAGAACAAATCCATTGATACCATAAAAATTGATTGGGTTCTAAATATAAATAAACAATTCGTACCTTTTGTGTATGTGGCACATTATGCATATCAAAGGATTTCTCCATATGAAGTATCCATCTGATAGGGTCCTTCCTATCAAACTTCCTCATATTGATCTTCGGAACTTGGTTGGTCTTTAACCGAAAGTTGGAGTTTCCCGATTCTTGATTCATCTTCCTTGTGTCCTCATCATGAATTTCATGGGACACATTTTCACTTTCAAGTGTCCTCTCTATTAGGAAAATTTTCATTCCTTCCATGATCTCCCTTTTTAAACTATCCATCTTAGTATCCATTATTGCCTCCAATTTAGCTTCAGTTGAGTCCATCATCCCTTGTAGTTCATATTGTGTCACGGTCTTGTTTTGTAATTGATTTATGTCCCTACACATTTCTTCACCTTCATCAAGAGTCCAATTAGGATTGTCTG
This sequence comes from Picea engelmannii, assembly GCA_009831015.1. Taxonomy (NCBI): domain Eukaryota; kingdom Viridiplantae; phylum Streptophyta; class Pinopsida; order Pinales; family Pinaceae; genus Picea; species Picea engelmannii. Next base: position 87,360 of record ML811555.1, on the reverse strand, counting down.
GAGGATTATTTGGTGTATAAGTTCCTTTTTAGGGTGGCATGTTGGACAAGTATCACTTTTGAACCTTGATTTTGAGGTGGTTCTTCTAGACAATCTTTTTTCTTCCATATCTCCAAATTTTTCGGCCCTTATGGGTATGAAACTTTCTTTTTTGTATTTCTATGATTTTTATTCTATGCAGTTCCACAGGTCTAATAAAAATTGGATGTGCCAAGTGGAATTTATAGTAACTTCCCCACAACTTACTGTTTTTTCACCTTTCTAATGGATCTCACTTGTATAGCGTACCTCGGACAAAATAATTGATTAAAATTCTAAGACACATACCCAAAATACTATATACTGTCCACTATCCAATGCAATTGGTCTCACTCAATTTGGATACTCTAGGAAGAAGTTATGATTGTTTCACCCAGAACACCTTCTTGAGACTAGTCAATAGGACTAGTCGGATGCGCTATCTTCCACAAGGTGTATCTACAAATGTAAGATGAAACATAAGCTAAAATATTTACCACAACTAGCTTACTAATTTATGTGAATGGCCTCTGGAGTTCATGGTCTGAAACATTACATAAAAGTTTTTAAAGCGAAAATTCCGCAATGGATCAGTTCAGGATGATTCCAGAACCCTATCTTACACAGGATATATCTACAAAAGTATAAGGCATGAAGAGTTGAACTAAATATCCTCCAAGTCGTTCATTCTGAAATGTTGTATAAAAAAAGTTATAGCAAAAATTCCAAGGTGTCTTAGATGTAGCAGCGAAACCCCAAGACCTTGAGCTCTGATACCATATGCTAGGAACCAAATATCAATATAGCATAGAAAAACCTCAGAATAAGTAGTCAACGCCTTAAAAAAGAGATAAATTCAGGTAATAATCCTCTTCGAGGAGGAAACTTCCTTATGCCCACATAAATGTTCAATTACAAGATGATTCCAAATGAAAATATCTCGTTGGCATATATAGGAGAGTAGGAGGTATAATTACAACTAAAGCTGACATATATAAAATAACATTACTAATGTAATATGCCCCGATTAGGGGGTAATGAGACACTATTTAGGGCTTAACATGTTATCATATAAAGTTGTCAAGGGCCCCAAGCCGCAGCCATGAGTGTAAAGCACAACACTTAGAGCGACTCATTCCAGGCCTGAAATCAATGGTTGAGCAAAGATTAAATCTGGGTCGTAGATCTCATTGGGAGAGATCAACGATGGAAAATTATTGAGGGAATTAGTATTTCGAAATAATGTTAAAGTTAATCGTTAAAGGTCCGAAGTCCCGAAACCCGAAATTAGCGTAAGCCATCTGATCCATAGGGAAGTTGCTGCTAGATCCGAACTGCAGAGAAAGCCATTTTGGGAATTTCGAAGTGAGGAAGGCGCCAAATCCCTGATGGCCCAAAGCTCAAAATAGATCTAGACCATTCATTCATAAGTTCACGTGGTCTTAGATCTTTCAAAATCCTCGAACGTGAAAATCCTGAAGCGCCTTGAAGATAAGCCCGAGGTTGTAGCAATGGTCATATCAGAGGGGTCCATAAGAAGGGAGCTAGTGCTCTCTAGGCTCCAGTTCGCGAGTTAAGAAATTGGGAGAGTCGGGAGTGGCTCATAATGAAGCACATGAAATGCGAAATCGCAGAACACCTTTTGGATAAGCACTTGGTTATAGCCCGAGTTCATATCAATGAAGGACATGTACACAAAGAAGATTAGCACCTACAACGCTCGTATTGGTCACGAAAAAAGATTTGCATGGCCTCGAGGCGCAGGGATTGACTCAAAGAAGTTGTTGGCACTGCCTGGAACATTCATGGGTGTTAGGCCTTGTCCCGATCCCGATGAATATAGTTAATGGAAATGGGGAAGGTGGTTGAAACCTCGCCTCACCCCATAAATGGAAAACAGGTTGAAGATGGTCGTGAGTGCATATTGGCAATCCAAAGCTTCCTTCTGGACAAATTTTCCTGCAAAACACATAACTGAGGCAAGCTCACGTCTGACATGAGTAGGCCTGCACAGTCTAACAGAGCAGAAACCCACTGAAAAATTTAGATGTAGAGGTCTGATCACGCTCCCGGTGGTTGCAACATTTTTTAATATATATATGAAGTTTTAGTATTTTGTTAAGGTGGATGGTTGAGCAGTGCTCCCGTATTGTAAACTTTTGATGAAGCATCTGGTTCTTTGGTTATGTATTTGGATCTGAGACTTCTTGTTTAATGAAATTCAACTTCTTTTTCATCATATTTGCCTCTGATGCTGAAGTGTCCATGATTGAAGGATTTACATGGATTTTTTTCACTGTATTGTAATGTAGGTCTGATTGCATTGTTTTTATTTACATTCTTTCAATTTCGTGAATTTTTTACTCCAAGAGGATCTTGCATTTGAATCTTTTCCTCCTTAGGTTGTTGGAAGACCTCATGTCTACGATATACCTCTACACTCTCCTAACCAAGGTCTTCCCTCTATTCACCCTTACTCTAAATTAATGACTAAAGTTAATCAAGACCTTAACTCCATGTACATACGAGTCCATTTTCTGAGTTAAAACAATATCATCTTGAGTCTGCGCCCATTTGACCTCTTTAAAGCCAACCCATGACATAAAACTTTGATGGGTATTGGGCTTACCCTCTCTACAATCGAAGAGTGACTTCTAGTGCTAATAGGTTCTGGCTAACCTCTTATTGTTATGACAATGACTTAACTTTTTGTAACCTTAATATCCACATGTACATTAAATCATTTTATTTTAATAATTTTCGAATCGAGAAGTTGAGTTGAGGTCTCTTAAAAATATTTATATATAATAATCCTCATTCAACCCTTCCATAATAATGTGTTCCATATGCTTATATAATACTTATACTCAAGTTAATATCTAGTTACTAAATGAATTAGAGTTTTGTAATTATATAAAAAAATATAAAGAGATAGATTTAAGCCTTTAATATTAATTATAATTAATGTAATAAGAGACATTAGATATGGTTATTTTTAGTTTGTAATGGTTATGCTTGAAAAGAAATAGATTGAAGAGTTAAACTTTATCTAATTGTAATAGGGGACATAAGAGTAGGTAAATGGTAAGATTATTGACTTAATGGTTATCACTTGTGTTTGGTAGATTAGAATAATACACAAAGTATCAATTCATACATGGTGGAGATAGACACATTTTCTTATACATTGAGATTTTAAGTAATGATAGAATATTTTAGTATATGATGGAATCGTCCGGATGTGAGCATGTAATAATCATTACTTTAAACTCAAGTGTAAATTAACGTATTTGTATCTTATAAATTATAATTCCTTGATGTTAGTCTATTATTGATGAGTAAATAAGGGTGATACAATTACTTAAGAAATAAAAGAAATATATAATTCTTGAATTGTTTTACTTACGCAAAAGCGTATCAAATTTTTTCCTCGTTTTATTACTATTAATAATTTTCGTAGTTTCATTTATTAACTTATATTAATTGTACCAAGAGGGACGTTACAATCAAGGTTAGATTAAAGAAATAAAAAAATCTATCAATTTGGAATATCAATTTGTACTCGTACTTAGCCATTTAGCCACTTTGTATTTGTAGCGGGGAAATGGATTAAATTAATTTTAATTAAATATAAGTGGGAGAATAATTTTTTAATTTGACTAATAAGTATAGTTTACTATGAATAAATTCAATAAGTTCAACTCATATTGCCGTTACCAAACATCCCTTCACTACCAATACGTGTTCATAGTCTCGATGTATTTTCCTTGATACCATGTATACATTGAACCATTAAGTCTTTGATTTTGATATTTTCTATTATTATTATCATTTATTTTCATTTATGTAAAAAAAGGAATTAATTATGAAAAGTCTTTCTTTCAAAGTACTATCTTAGTATCCCCAAGGTGTAGGATAGTTGGTGACGGAGTGTGTTGTTAAGACGTTCCATGTTGTTAAAGGCATCGGTTCAAAACCTGTGGGGACGAAAATAAAATCCAACCATGTTAGGGGTTGGTGTGGCTCAGGCCGGGTGCCGGGTGATTTTGACAACTTATATTCCCTTGAATTGCGGTTTCTTAGACACATGTTAGTCCCACATGTCATGAACAAACTAACAAACAAAAATAAAGTATTATCTTAGTAAATTTTCATTGAAAAGATTAATTAATCATAAATAAATTGTTATCATTATAAAATAATATAGATAATAAATCTTCTATCTTCATGCAATCCAATAATAATGATTCTCTTTCATTAAATATACATAACCAAAAAATATGTAAAGAACACAACATGGACCTCTGAAACAAAATTATTTTACAAGAATGTAAACGTAAGAATACATTGTGGTGATAGAAACCAAATCTATACTAGAAGCAGAAATGAAAAAAAAATCACTAATCAAAATTTACAAACTATGTTTAAAAGGAAACTGCAAACTTAATAATCGATGAATAAATGAAAACGGAAATAAGACTAAAAACAAAAACAAGTATCACAACGTAAACAAAAAAGATAAAGTTAATATATGTGTGTTAATCTAAGTTGAGATAATGTTATTTTTTGTCATGCAATATTGAAATTAATTAGGCTTTTTATTGCAAAAGTAAAATTTTAATTAAAACATAGTTATGCTTATATCTTTTACTCATTAGAATTTCACCAAGGTTTATCTTCTTATTATATTTTTTTTTTATGAAAAATGAATAAGATTTAATGATGGATTTTAAGAAAAGCAAGATAATCAGTATGATAAGAAAGTAAAAAATAAAGTGATTACCTTGGTGATGGTTTAATCTTAGCCCATAATCTTCACAACTTTTTTATTCAAATGAAAAACAATAAAATAAACTATACTTAATATAAATCGAATTGAAAAATTAAAAAGAAACTAAGAACTAAAACTACTATTATTCCTAATTCTACTCAAATATGCAAGAACTAAGTATAATCATGTTTCCAATGTAACCAATCCAATTTCTTAAGTTCTCCATAAAAATATACAAAAGGAATCAATAATCTAAATTGGATGGATAGTAAACAATCAAAAGAAAACTTAAACTTATTAGGTACATCTACTCGTAATAAGCACAATGAAAGAAACCAATTTAAAGGAAACTTACAAATATAAGATTCCTCTAACCATATCCCAATTCTATCTTGATATGTACAATTGAGAGCATGAGTAAAGTTACCATGGAAAGTTTAATTAGGATAAAATTCAAAAGACTTAAGAAGATAAAGAGAATTGGTTTTAGTCCCCAAATGTTTAAAAGTACCAACTTCTTCCCATGGAAAATACTAAGACATAAAAGGAGAAAGAAGAAGTGAAAATCTCTAAGGTACTTATCAAATGTATACAATCATCTAATTTATAAACCTAAAATTAATACGAAAACAAATTGACCAATTATTTTCAATGAAATTTCTATTAGACAAAAGTTTCAACAAATTTTTATCAAAAAACGATTCCAATAGAATATAACAATGAGCCTCATTAGAAAATTTAAATAAATTATGAAAATAAAGATCAAACACATCATAAAATTCACATACAAATTTGTGGTTAGACAAAGGCAATAAAGTGGGAGCATGAGAATATGTTTGATCCAAATCTACATCTATATGTTTTCTACTTTGTAATGAATGTGATTCCATGCCATCAAGATGAAAATACTCATCAAATAAAATAAAACTTCTTTCTCTTGCAAATCACCTAGAATATTTGAATCAACAATGTTATCAAAAGAATAAGCAAGAGATTTAAAATTAACATTGATAAGAAAAGGATCATCATCTAGAAAAATTATTTTCTCAATTAAATTTGAACTAGTTAAAAAATGTTTCAAAATGTTTCAACATAAGGGTTGGTATACTCATTACTGAATAGATTTGAATACAAAAATTAATGATTTCCAGAGTATAATAAATTAGATGTGTCTTTATGATTTTCATTATCATGAAATAAGGCATATTGCATTGAATTATTATATGAACTATGATCTACACATGAATCTTTTGATGAAAGAGTGGGTACAAGTTCTGACTTTACCTCTAAAGAAAAGAGATCAACTTGTTCATTAGTTAAATTTTTAGTTTGATTTACTTCTATTGATCCTTCTTTGTGATGGCCACAACCATCAGGAGATGTTTCAGTTGCCTTTTTTATATTTTAGATTTAAATCTAAACTATCATCTTCTCGAATCTAAAAATATGAGAAGGAAAATACCAAAGTGTGTGACTATGATATGAAATCAACAAAATTAGATGTGGAATCAATTTTACCTAATGAATATGACAAATCTCGTTCATCTTCATTTGATTTCTTACTTTCATTGACAAGAATAAAAAGACAAATAAAATATTTAATCAATCTTTTGTTGAAGGTAAGTCCTCGAGATGAAATCTAAAACAAAGTTCCATGAATCTAGCATAAAATTCATAAGAGATTCATCTACATGCATAAAAAGATTTTAAATTTCTAAGCATAATTCTTCATAATTATAATTCTGATGGGCCAATAGAAAAACCTACAAAGAATGGTTCCATGAATGTATAGACTTAGTTGGTAGAGCTTTGTACCATTTCTAAATATGTGTTTGGAATGTGATAGTAAACAACTTGCAAATTTCATTATCATTAGTGATGTCAAAATATTTGCATTTATCAATAAATTGATAAAGATGATCTAAAATGGAAATTTTACTCTCACCATCAAACTTCAAATTACACAAGGATTCAAGTTGCTTTCTAGGAACTCTTCTCATAGGAACACATGAACTAAAAGCATAACCTAAAGTACGAATGTAGATAATGGTCAAGATTAGATAAAATCGTTTATAATAAGAGTCAACATAGACAATCTATCTCTGGCCCTCCTTCTAACGTCAAAAATGTTGATGGTCGGAATTGACCATGATCAACATTCGAGAAATCACCAGTGAGGGCCCTACTCATAAAATTTTCCATTTGGGATGGAGATTTTTAATGGTTATAATGGATACAATTACATTTTTAAAGGTTTTTCTCTAGTAAATAGAGACTTAACTTGAATACTTACTAAATTATACTTTCAAAAAAGAAAAGAATTAATTTGTCTCTATTTTAAGCATAAACTAATCATAAATGAGACATAGAAGTAATTCATGATGTCTGAGTTAGGAGAAACATGAATAAGGAAGCAGGGAAGATGAGATATACATACTCACACTCAATATGAAGGATTAAAATATATTGAATATGAGATAAGAAAGTTTTCTATCTAAGGAAACAATTCACATAGAAAGACAACAATTAAAGTAAATGCATGCCAGTGATGAACTTATTAAACAGTTATTAAGAAATTACAGATACACATACTCATATCCAAATGCTAATTAATAAATTCAAACTAATCATGAAAGACATTTTATCAATAATTTTAAATAAACATGAATTCACATAAATGACAACAGTGCATAGTATATGAACTCATACTCATCGAGAGTAGAATATATCAAATGGAATGTCTTTTATTAAACTCAAAAGATGATAATAGTATCAAATTATAACTACAATTAAAAGTCTTGAGACTCTTCTATCAATTTACAAAACTCAACACTCGTGCACCAATTCTATAATTGATTTCTAACTCCAAATACAAAAGGTTTCCAGAAAAAAATTGTGATAGTACAAGTCTCTCCTTGCCTAACACCAACCTTTCCCCATTATTTCATCCTTTTATATCCTTTGAGTTTGTTTGTCTTCATAATTTTATGCTCCCAAAATCTCTCATTCAAAACATGCAATCCCAAAAAATCAATTATGAAAATCAAATTTAATCTTGTCAAAAATTCAATTATGATAAAACTAAAAATAAAAGCAAACAAATATATGAAAATAAAAATAAAATAAAATTTAAAACAAAACAAAATATAAACAAAATAAAAGTAAACTAAGTAAAGTAAAAACTAGATTAAAAGTAAAACTAAACTAAATTAAGTCTAAAAAACAACAAAAACAACAAGACTAAAACGAATTTCTATCATAGCCTTGTTGTTGGGTCATTCTCCTATAGTTATCCCATAGATAAATCTATCCTTACTATTTATGTAATTCCGTTTGATTTTATTCCATATCTCCTCTTTGATTGGCAGATTGATGCGTTATTGAAAATGTAGGTGGAATCTAGCGATGGTTGACCACTTCTATTCCCGGGATCTGGTGTAATATTATTAACATGTAAAAATTTCTGGCAAAACTTAGAGTTCTAGTAACAATCATAATATTGAACCATATTATGGCTCTTCTATGCACTATCATATTTATTGAACCCTAATATATACTACAAAATATGTAGCCACAATTAAATTGGGCTCATCACAACAATGAAAATGAACTTGCTGTAAAATTGTGATCTCCTCGGAGATCCTCTTTGAACTAGTTCCTTTTCTTCAGAAAGACGTGGTAAAATATAAAAATGATAAATATCAAATTTGAATGAAGTACGACAATTTATCCCCATTCACCATTCCATATGTACAATTATTATTGCAATTGTAAATTCCATATGTACAATTATTATTGCAATTGTAACATGTTATCAAAAAGGAATGCACAATTGGATTATATTTTTATTTTGAAAAGGAAATGAAATCTATATGTAAGTCTCTATCAAACAAAACTTTGTCATTAATAATTTTCTTTGTAATTTATTTAATGTGTAATTTAGAAAAAGTTGAGAAAAATAATTAAATAATTTTTACCATTTTGTTTATGGCAAGATTTTAAATTTACAAATGAATTAAATGAAAAGAGAAAAAAAATAAAATATTAAAAACAACTCTTGAAAAAGAAATCAAAACTTTATCATAATCCTAATAACAACAAATTATTTTTTAATCTTAACTTATTTGTTGAGTTTATGAAAATCCTTATTTTCTATTTCAGATAAATGCCAAAAGAAGATGATACAGTCTTTTCCATAACTAATGTATAATATTGGAGAAATTTAATGAATTGACCAAAGAAAGTTCATCTTGTTTCATCACCAAAAGAGTAACAACCAACACTACTATCCTTTGGGAAAAGGAAACCAATCCAATGATCATAATTAAAAATAAAAACTTTGACCAAATATCATGACAAAGAAAATTTTCATACATGAAGCATGGTACCATATTATATGAACATGCACATGATCAGAAAAAAAAAGTACACCACCCCAAACCCCACACTTTAGGGGAAATGAAAAACCATCCTTTCCAACAACACTCATATAGAAAAAAAAGAGTAGATGGTTGATTTCAATAATATGTGTGGATGAAGCAACAAATAAATCTGACCAAACAGCAACAGAACTAAAAACTTAATCATTAGACAAGTTACATGCATGAGGACTTAATAATGATTAAGTTAAGCAATGTTAAATCACTATAAATAAATAGATGTCGGCAAAGAACTGATCTTGTCGGCTAGGAACCGAGTTATATTACAATAGGTGGAGAGAATCGCTTGCCTTGAAGACTCCATATTAAAAATAAGTATAAAAATAAAATTAAAATTAAAACAAAATTAAATCTAAACAAAATAAAAGTAAATATAAACTACGTACAAATAAAAACTAAAGTAAAAATAAACTTGAACTAAATTAATTCTAATAAACAATAAAACTAAACAAATTTAAACTAAAGTTAAAACTAATTATCTTTCTAAAGAATGACTACAACCTCTACTATTTTGTAGCTGTTCTAAATAAGCTAAATCACATCTAATAGGAAAAGTTTAAAACTAAAATACAACTCAAAAATGAGTAAAACTTTAAACCTAAATTAAATTAAATCCATCTAAAAAAAATCAAAACTACGATCTGGTTTTCCTCTTCATCATCACCTGGGTTTGTATCAAACCTTAGCGTTCTAGTAAAATTTTCTAGCAAACCTTAGCGTTCCAGTAACAATCATAATATTGAACCATATTATGGCTCTTCCATGCACTATCGTATTTATTGAACCCGAAGATATCGTACAAAATATGTACCCACGATTAATTTGGACTCATCACAACAATGAAAACGAACTTCTTGTAAAACTGTGATCTCCTCGGAGATCCTCTTTGAACTAGTTCCTTTTCTTTAGAAAATAACTCTATCCTTCAACGTTCTTTTTATCACTTTTTAGAGTGGCTTGGTATGATACAATAGATTTTCACTTTTGTAGTGGCATCTTTAAACCATAGACTTGTTATAGAAAATTGTGGCACTTTGTCAATTATGTACTCCTTTATATGCTGCTCTTATCTCCTTTATTTTCGTGCTGGAAAATTGTTTGTTCTATGATCCATGGCACTTTTAATGTCAGAACATAATGCATGTTGACGTGGTAAAATACAAAAATGATAAATATCAAATTTGAATAATGTAAGTACGACAATTTATCACCATTCACAATTGGATTATATATTTATTTTGAAAAGGAAATGAAATCTATGAAACAAAACCTTTTCATCAATAATTTTCTTTCCAATTTATTTAATGTGTAATTAAGAAAAGATGGAGAAAACTAATTAGATATTTTTTATGATTTTGTTTGTGTGAGGAATTTTAAATTTACAAATGAACTAAATGAAAAGAGAAGAAAAAGAAAATCTTAGAAACAACCATGGAAAACAATCATAACTCTATCATAATCCTAATAACAACAAATGATTCTTGAATCTTAACCTATTTGTTGAGTTTATGAAAATCCTTATTTTATATTTCAGATAAATGCCAAAAGAAGATGATATAGTCTTTTCCATAAGTAATGTATAATATTGGAGAAATGTAATGAGTTGGCCAAAGAAAGTTCATCGTGTTTCATCACCAAAAGGAGTTACAACCAATACTACTATCCTTTGGGAAAAGGAGACCAATTCAATGATCATATGTAAGATTATGAACTTTGACGAAATATCATGACAAACAAAATTTACATACATCGAGGAATGGATCCATCTTATATGAGCATGAAAATTTTAACACATCCACGACGGGGCATAAAAATTTCGTTCTCCTTGAGAGAAAAATACCCTCATTAAGGGGTCTCTATTTCATTCTGCTCTTCTAGATCTTACCAACCACGATCTTCATGCTCTGAGACAAGCTTAGAGAAGGTAGATATCCTCTCCCAAGATATTCAAGTTGTTTCATCCCCATATACTTGCATATGACTGCGGGCTATGACCAGATGCCAAGACAAGAGGTGCCAAGACGAACACCAGGGGAATCCTCAAGAGTGAAAAACCTTCGAAGTTCACAATCCAATGCCCCATGTCCTTGAGGATTTTGATGGCCCTGATTTACTTCAGGACTTCGGCATTCGGGAGTTCTCAACTCTCACGACCCCACTTTCCTCCAAAGTGGCTATCTTTTGAAATGGAAGATCTCCAAACACATGACCTCAGCTAATGGATGACTCAGATGGACCCCGAATCTCCGACCTTTGAGAGTTTCTTGTTCAACACATCTCCTTTTCTCCCATAGTGACTTTTCTTTGAAGCACAGGATATGACGACACATGTCCCTTTGGCTTGGACCATTGATATCTTCTTTGGCTCTTCGGGCTTCGGGAGTGTCAACCTCTCCACACTCGCTTTCTCCCGGAGTGCTTACAGCTAAAGTCAATGATCTGTCGACGCATGTCTCCCACAGATTTGACACGTGTCCTTTCTCTCAGATTGATGGTACAAAAGGACTCTGTTAATCCACGGATTTTCAAAGGAGCTCGCGAATATCCACCTAGAAACTTTTCTAGGTTTGACAATCATGATCTGGCTAATACCGATTTGTTCTCTAATCGACGGTGCATAGTGATTGTCAGGCCCCAACGTGCACACTCTTTTTTAGAGAGCTCAACCTTCACAATGTTAAAAGTACTCGCCCATATCGGTCTAGTTGGGTTCGTTGATCTTCCAACCCAACGAGATCAACAACGCTGGTGAATTACAGGCCGTGAACTAGCACGTACGCTAATTTCACCTTCATGCTCTGCAACAATTCCCCACCATCGATCCCCATTCGTAGATCGACGGTTCATAGTGATTGCGGGGTCCAATCTCCAAAATATGGGAAGTGCACGCCCGAATCTGTCTAAATCATGATCGTTGATATTCCATTCCCAACGAGATCGACAAAACTAGTTGATTGCGAGACGTGAACTAGCATGTCCTCTCGGTTCACCTTCGTGCTCCACAATGATTCCCAACCATTGATTTAATCAAGTGGCTGGTCTTTGATTTGTTAACTCCAGTGGGTTTTTTGAGTCGATTTGATGAATGGGATAACTTCTCCTCCTGATAAATGGATCGCATCCAGCTCCGCTATAAGATTCTTAAGTCATCTATGGCTATTGTTACTATGGTAGTTCGGGTAACTTTGACTATCGTGAAATTTAACATCTCAGAGCTTCCAACTCTCGAACTTCCAAAACCTTCACGAGTTAACCCCTTTTAGCACAGGGTCCCTAGACTCAAGTCACATGAACCTTCATATGACTCTTGGGCTATGAAATCTACTGTTAGCCGGGATTTTGGTTAAGGACTTGGGCATGAGTTCAATGTCTCTTAGACTATTTTCCTGAAGGAAATGCCTCCCTAACTCACAAAAATTTAAGATCTGAAATAGGACAAGGTAAAATCGTGAGGTTACAGAAATCATAGCAGTCCCAGGAGGCTTGCTCCAACTTTGGAACTATGATGTAATTCCCTGGGGAAACTCCTTCGAGGGATTAAACTGGAGCATATGGAAAATCAAGCAGAAGAATAAGTTCTCAAGGGAACAAATGCACACTCATAACTTAATCATTTCAATACAGAAACCATTTATAGACATATAAATACACACATGCATCCATTATTTCCAATTCAAATCACAAGGCATGAAAACACTTATCAAAACCATAAGGCATGATACAACTACTGAAAGGGGTGCTCATTTCCACCCAACCATATGCTCAGTCACTCCTAATGGCTTTACTACTTGCCACCCCTGAGATTAGACCACAATGATTTGAGATTCAATCTCTTTCTTCCAGCTCAATGGAAGTCAGGGACGAAGGTTAATCTCCTCCTCCCAATACATAAATAGATAGGGATGAATATTACTCTCCTTCTCTCATCTTAGGCTCTATATTCTACAATCAGAACTCACTCCCCTTCCTTTAGTCCTTCCTCGGAGTTGAGAGCTTAGGCTCTCGTCTCTGCACTCTTTGTAGGTTTTTGTCTACCCACCATGCTTCCTTTCTTTCCTTCCTCAGAAAGATTGTGTGTGGCTCGAATTCTCAGTCTGTGGTCAGGTATGGAAGCCTTATAGATGGGTAGTCTTCCCCATCCCCTTATTAACTCTTAAGGAGGTATTCCCACCTACCAGTCTGGCTGTAATTCATTCCTAGGTCAGAGGGTTGTTCTGATCCTGAGAAATTAAATATAGTGAGGTACTAGTTCAATAGAGGTTAACACAACCATTCCGGGTCCCCTCCACCACCTTTACATAGCATTCATTGTCTCTCTTAGCACATCCCCTTTCAATAATTCATGCAACACGTATCCATTTTCTATTAAAATAACAAAATGTACATTCATCGACCTTTTATACAAAGTTTCATCAAATCAAACATTCACACCTTTGAGTTTGCCATAGTTCCTTAGCCAATATAGTTATATTTACAAACTGGGGGAAACAGGGTGTTACAATTCTCTCACCTTTAAAGGAACATCGTCCTCAATGTTCTTTCTGTCAACATGATATGTATATACATGAGTAAACAAAATTGGATATGCATGTCTCATGGAATCCTCCATTTCCCACATAGCCTCATCTGGTCCAAAGTGTTTCCACTACACCTTGACATGTGCAATGGTTCAGTTCTTGAGTGAGGTTTCCTTCATGTTTAGTATGCATTGAGGTTATGGCAGTAATTCTACCTTCGTCTCCACCTGGATCATAGACGAGTGAATTATATGATTATAATCATGTACATATTTCTTCAATAATGAAACATGGAAAACATTATGTGCCTTAAATGTGCGAGGAAGTTCTAGCCTATAGGCTATAGGTCCCACTCCATATAAGACTTCAAAGGGTACAAAATATCGAGGTTCCAGCTTGGCACAAGCTCCCATTCTCAGGGAAATTTTCCTGGGTCTTACTCTGAGATAGACATGGTCTCCTGTCCTGATCTCTCTGGGAGTTCTCTTTCTGTCAGCGTAACTTATCTGTCTATCTTGAGCAATCTTCATATTTTTATTTATTTGAATCACTTGTTGTTCCATTTATTTTAGAATGTCGGGTCCGATTGTAATTATATCCACTGGATTACTTTGTCTCATTGTAATTATTCATTGTCTACCATAGAGGACTTCAAAAGGGCTCATCTTCAAGGATTCTTGATAACCATTGTTGTAGGAAAACTCTACCAACGATAGGTAGTCTTCCCACTTCTTAGGTTGATGCATTACATGCATCCTTCTCATGTCTTATAATATTTGGTTTACTCTTTCTGTCTGTCCATCATTTTGAGGGTGATAGGCTCTGCTGAACAACAATTTACTCTGAAAACCAACCATTAAGGATTTCAAAAAGATTGAAGTAATTTGGTGTCTCTGTCAGATACAATTTCCCTAGGCATGCCATGCAGTCTAAATATCTCCTTCATGAAGATGTTGGCAATATTTGTTTCCTTGCAAGTTGACTTACATGAATGAAGTGAGCAAACTTACTCAATTTATCCACCACAACCATGGTGGCATCATTTTTCTTGGTCGATTTTGGTAATTCGGTGATGAAATCCATGGAGATGGCTTCCCATTTCCATTTTGGGATGGGTAGGGGTTGTAACAACCCTACTGGGGGCCGGTGTTGTGCCTTAACATGCTTGCATTCTAGGCACTTATCTAGATAGTCAGTTATGTATTTCTTCAATCCAGGCCCATAGAATTGTTTCCTAGTGGTCGTGATCATTTTTTGATATCCTGGGTGACTAGTATATGGTCTTTTGTGTAGTTTATCCATTATGAACCTCTTCAAGTCATCATAGTTTGGAATATACAATCTATTTCTGTAGGTCAATAGGTCTTCATCAAGCATTCTTCATCCTTCATACTTTATCCCTGTAGGCTCTTGCCTTAGTTATGAGGTCACAGTCTTGAAGAATGCATATGTTTCTTGTGAATTCCTCACTCTTTCCCTGACATTTGTTTCGTAGGTGCTTACCGTTGGCAAGTGAATCATTTTTATACTTATTCTAATGACATCGACCACCCTATTTTCCTTTCCTTTGATGTGTTTTATTTTGAAATCAAACTCACTAAGGAGAGCCATCGACCTAGGTTGATTGGCATTGAGTTTTCGTTGATAAAGCAGGTGCCTCAACCTAGAATGGTCTGTCATAAGAACAAACCTCCTACCCAGGAGGTAATGCCTCCACATTTTTAAATTGTGCACTATGGAAGAGAACTCTAGGGCATGGGTTACATAATTGATTCCATGCTCATTCAATTTCCTAGACGTGTAGCATATTACACATCCCTCCTGCATAAGGAATCCTCTGAGTCCTTCCTTACAGGAATCTATACACACGAGGAAATCATTATGAGGGTCTGCAATATTCAGCACAGATGCATGGGTCAGGAGGTATTTCAGTTCCTAAAATCTTTCTTCACATTTTGATGTCCAAGTGAATTTAACCCCCTTTTTATGAATGACAGTGATTGGACAACCAATCTTGGAAAACCATTTTATGAAACTTCTATAATATCCTGCTAATCCCATGAAGGATCTAACATCAGATACATCCTTTGAGGTAGGCCATTCCATAGTAGATTTGATCTTGTCAGGTTCTACTGGCACCCCTTCTTTAGAAATAACATGGCATGAGTAATGGACTTGCTTCTGGAAAAAGTCACACCTGCTAAACTTAGCATAGAGATGATGCTCTCTTACTACTTGAAGTACGTGTATACGATGTTATTCGTGCTCCTCTCTTTTCTTGGAGTATATTAGGATATCATCAATGAAAACCAGTACACATTTGTGTAGAAATTTGTTCAGTACATTATTCATCAAGCACATAAAAGTGGTGGGGGCATTGGTTAACCCAAATGGCACCACCACAAATTCATAGTGACCATACCTTGTCTTAAAGGTTGTTTTGTGGACATCTTCATTCGTAATTCAGACTTGATGGTATCCAGACCTTAAGTCAATATTCAAGAAAATAGAAGCACCTCTCAATTGGTCGAACAAGTCATCGATTCTTGGTAAGGGGTACTTGTTCTTTATGGTTGTCTTATTGAGTTGTCTATAATATATGCATAGTCAGAGTGTGCCATCTTTATTTTTCACAAAAAATATGGGTGCTCCCCACAAAGATACATTGGATCAGATGTAGCCTTTTTCCATCATCTCCTTTAGCTATAGCTTGATCTCAACCAGCTCTGGCATACTCATCCTATAGGGAATTATAGATGATGGTAGTTCTCCTGGTGTAAGTTCTATCAAGAGGTCAATGTCTCTTCTCGGAGTTAGACCTAGTACCTCTTATGGAAACATGTCTTTATATTCTCTTAATATGGGTGGTCCTCTAGGTTTGTTTTTTCATCCTCCACAAATTCCAACACCTGTATTTCATATAAAGGACACCCCTTTCTGCAATACTTTTTCATTTGAAGGGATGATATTTGTCTCACAGAGACATGATACTGAATCCCTTGGAGGGTTATATTTCTCCCTTCTTCATTTACACATTATAAAGTTTTATGGTAACAATCCAACTTAGTTTTAGAAGAA